>JAXCGZ010000112.1:0-80000 GCA_037179515.1 Halocaridina rubra | reverse complement strand
TACCAAAGCTGATTATTAAGTAATTATAAATAAAGAAGAAATTGCTTTGCAGGAGGTCAGGATGTACTTTATTAGTGTAAGAGCAGTTGATAACGGGAATGCACTAAGTGAGGAACCAGTAAATGCTAAAACACAGATAAGATTAGCGCCAGCAAATAAAAAATTAAACCAAGCACGAGACGGAGAGCTATGAGTAGAGGTCTTTCCCTTGAAGACGATTTGGTAAATAAGATAAAGGAAAATACTAGACTTCTATATACCACCATACATAATCACACCCAAAGACAAACCTCTACAATCGCATATGAAGACCTAAAGCTAACTTTATATGTATCCGGTGTTACAGCAGATTAGCACATTCCGCAAATAATAACCAAGACACTAATATTTTTTTCTTTTGCAACATTACATTACTGAGTTATACCATTTTCTATCATTTCTTCTATCTTCTATTTTGCCTTTTCCTCATCAAGTTTAATCCCCTGCTGAAGCCATCTGGATTATAGTCTTTGACTTTTTCCAGTTGAACTTGTTGCTTAGCTATTGAAAATAAAGTAATAATAATAATAATAATAGTAATATAATAATAATAATAATAATAATAATAATAATAATAATAATGCTGTATTAACCTTAAACTAATAGGTTATTGCAACTCAGACAAAAATAAAAGATTTAAATTCATCAAATATCTCTTTAACTTGAAAAAGAAAATGGGAATACAATTTTAATATACGCAGGGAATAAAAACAAGTCTTCATTTGTTTTTCAATGTTAAGGGCTTGACTGCTTCCAGTTGGTCCTCTTTTTAGGGTTATAATAATAATAATAATAATAATACTAATAATAATAATAATAATAATAAGAAGAAGAAGAAGAAGAATAATTGCCTTAACATAAAGTACGTGAAATTGACAGTATAGCAATAACCAATCAGATAATAACACTCGTGTAGTATATACAGTGAAGAAAATATTAATGAAGATAACCAATAATGAAAAAAATGAGCTTTGCATATACATACACAAGCAATGGCCACAATCCTTCTTTCAAGGGGGATGGCTAAATCAAAGCCCACACATTCACCAGGAGCTAATATACTTTGATCACTACTCTTAGCTCCCTTCTGCCACAGTTCCCTCCCTACCATCCTGCTGGGGTTATCCACAGTGTAAGTGGGTATATACTTCTCTATAAAAGGAAGTTTCACCGAGGCAGTATTTTTCTCAAAGTTCATATGTATGGAACACTAGCGGCAGTCCTTATAATCATGGCTCTGTTTGCAAAAATAGCAGGCACAGTAGAAGCACTCATTAAGAGGCATTATTTTACAATATTGTGCATGCAAGCAAATAGAAGTCACATTTCATAAACAGCAGTTAAGAGCAATCATACCAAGATTTTTACAATCAAGTTCCAGCTGCCTTTGTCTGTTTTCAATGATGTCAAGAATATGCTGCACAATCTGGAGTTTATCATCGCCAATCTCTTGAGTTGATATGAGTTTATCCTGGATTTGGACCATAATGCGTTTCAAAGCATTAGAGTCCAAATCTCCTTCCAGCTGGCCTCGGAGTCCTTCCATATCTTGTAAGAGGGCTGTGAGGAATAAAAAAATCGGTAATAACGTGAATGATGATTAATTATATAAAAATATGTACATACATACATATATACAAAAGCTGCCATACCCCA
This sequence comes from Halocaridina rubra, assembly GCA_037179515.1. Taxonomy (NCBI): domain Eukaryota; kingdom Metazoa; phylum Arthropoda; class Malacostraca; order Decapoda; family Atyidae; genus Halocaridina; species Halocaridina rubra. The sequence continues at coordinate 78,305 of JAXCGZ010000112.1, read as the reverse complement.
TGTAAAATGTGAGGCCAAATCAAAGCACACATTCACTAGAAACTAATACATTATACCTCAATCACTCCTACTACCTCTTTGGGGATAAAAGCCTGCCACAATCCCCCCACCACCGAGATTAGGTCACCTATAGGGTATCTGGGCAAGGATATTTTGCTGAAGTACAACAGCCACAGCTGGTTTACCCCACTGTTCATATTATGGCAATAAATTAATTTACTCGTTTAAAATATTAGAAAATTACGAATTAAGTTATTCTAAAAATAGTTTGATAAATATACATATTATGCACTGGTGACATTAACAATACAAGGGGTCCCCATTTAACGTAAGGGTTCCATTCCTGACAGCTAAGTCGGATTTCGACATAAGTTTGAAAAAACTTTCAAACCTAGGAACCTCAACCAATGTTAAAAATAAATCATCTAACACATAGAAAAATAATTCAAGTTCTAAATCTATAATGTAAAATTAGTAAAACTAAACTTATCAGTATTGCTTACCCTTACTTGTGCACCCTAAAACATATAAATAGTAAAATTACACTGCATTACAGTATACAGTACAATATTGGTTACCTTTATTTGTGCGGTTGGCTTGCACACTGGAAGGGGCATTGCAAGGGATGGTAAACCCCCTCCCTAATTATTTCTGCTAACACACTGGGAAACTCATTTGCTGCTTTCTCGGCACCACTAGCTATCAGCTTCACCTTGCACCCTTAGGTTATGCAGATTAGCACAACTCCTATAATTATTAAACCAAACCCTACTGGCCACAAACTCTCCCTTTTCCGAGAATTTTACTATATCAACTTAATTTCTATGGTGATGGATTTTCTTTTCTTTGTAGCACTGCCATCAGAACTATCACCACTAAACTTGGGAGACATAGCAATGTCAATAATGAGTGAAAATGAGCAAACCCAAAGAAAGAGTAGATAAACATGAGAAACAATATGCAGCGAGAGTAAACTGAGTGATGGATCTTTCTCTTCTCCTTCTAATGCCGCGTGACGCCGTATTCTTACACGACGTTCAACAAACTATTTTGAATAAAATTGTATTTATGGCGACGTGTTTGGTATTTTTTTATTAAATTCAATATAATCCTTCAATTTAACCAAATATATAAACAAATAAATAAATAAAGCCATTAACTTGATAAATAAGAATGCAGCTGTACTGCTATCTGTGTATTCGTGTGTACTTCGAATAAAATCGTATTTACGGTTATGTGTTTGGTATTTTTTTTTTTATATTCAATATTAATCCTTCAATATAACCAAATATATAAACAAATAAATAATAAAGCTATTAACTTGATAAATACGAATACAGCTGTGCTGCTAGCTGTGCATTCATGTGCCACACTCACAAACTGTTTAGCATGTGCGGTTTGAATTTAGCGCACCACCAGGTAGGTTAAAGAATTAATTTATTGAAAATTTATTAATTATTTATTGGCATAGCAGCGAAATGACATAACTCGGAACGACATTCTACGAGACCTCCTGTTATCTTTTTCAGTGATATTAAGGAATCAATTTGAATATAAAGAAAATGCATCACAAAGACATCAAATCCCATACAGAGGTTTCTTAAACTAAAGTGCAAATTACAACAAAAAAAGGCTTAACAAGTGTTCCCAGGGTGCTCTAGGTTTATTCACATTTTCAGACAACTCGCCTCACCACACCACATCTCACCTCACTTGACAATTTACAGGGTTATTTAACTTAACTGAAGAAAATGATAGAGAAATAATAAAGTAGGAGGTACATTTGGCATTGGTACTGAGAGCAATGAAAGCACCAGGGATAGATGAGTGTCAAGTTGAATGCTTGTCAAAGGTTGGGGAGGCATTAGTGGAATGGATGGTTAGGTTATTGAATGTGTTTTAGGAAAGGGAAGGTTCTAGATGATTGGAGGTGTGCATGTGTAGTTCCAATATATAAAGGGAAAGGAGATAAGTTCGAGTGTAGTAGTTTGAGTGTAGTTGGTAAGATATATGGAAGAGTGTTAATTGAGAGAATTGGGAAATGTACAGAGATTGTTGGGGATGAACAGTGTACGTTCAGGAGAGGAAGAGAATGTGAATCAGGCTGCTGTGGTAAGACAGGTATGTGAGAAATTCGTAGAGAAAAGTAGGGAGACTTTTTGGGCCTTCATGGATTTAGAGAAAGCGTATGACAGGCTGATAGAGGCACTGTGGAGTGTGTTGTGATTGTATGGAATAAGAGATACCTCCGCACTACAACTGAACTGAACTGATAAGTGGAAATTTGTTGAATGCAGTGAAGTATTTTTTACAAGAATAGCAGAGCAAGTGTGAGAGTAAATAACAATCAATAATATCAACATAATATCACAACATCTTATCCATTATAATTTAGGAGAGCAAATAGTACAAATAAAATGCATACACATAATTTTTATATAAGTATATAAAAGTAAAAATGTACATCATTAGTGGCAAAATATATATATATATATATATATATATATATATATATATATATATATATATATATATATATATATATATATATTATATATATATATATATATATATATATATATATATATGAATAAAAAATCAATCAGTAATTTATTTGTAAAGTATATAATAATCAGTATTAGCAATAGCTAATTATAATATCTTATCAATAATGATTCGGATTCAGTTTTACGTCACGAACTCCCTTTTCTACTAAGGGCTAGGACGGTTGCCTTCTTGCGAAGGACATGTTTTGGCAGATGTAATCGTTACCCTGAGTGTATGCCCTTACTAACCTCAGTCTGTGACAGGGCGCGAACCCTCGACCTGCCGCCTCAGAGTCGCGGACGCTACCATTTTGCCACGGAGACTACATCTTATCAATAATAACACGAGTTATAAAAGGAATTCAAAGATATATCTTTTTTTACAAGTTGTCAAGGCGTAAAAGTGCATCATTAGTGCTTAATAAATAATAGAATAAGATATATAAGAATACAAAGGAAATAAGGAATGTATGATAATCATTATTTTTATAATGAATTTAATCATTATTTTTAAAATGAATTTACTGTTATATACTCTTATAATATTAATAAATGGTAAGCACATATATCGTTTAATATTTTATTCAAAAAATAATACAGTACAGTTTATAAGAAAGTATTTGTTCTCTCTCGTTCTTTAGGCCTATCCAAATGAAAAACTGGTGGTTACATTTTCCTTCTTTATTTCTCTCCTCTTTAGAGGCCTATAAAACAGCCCGGCAGGTGGTGACTTTTTCTTGTAAGATGCCCGGCTTTTAAGGGTTAATGTGTATATGGGTGGAGTGGTAAGGGAAGTAAATGAGAGTATTGGACAGAGGCTTCGAATTTGTGGGTGAGTATGGAAGGTTGTGGAAATTGAATCAATTGCTATTCATGGAGGACACAGCACTGGTGGCTGACACTGTGATTAAACTGAATTGTTTGGTGACTGAGTTTGCTAGGATGTATGAGAGCAGGAAGTTGCGAGTGAATATGGGTAAAAGTAAAGTCATTAGATGAACGAGGAGTGTCAATGTTTGTAGATTGAATGTGTCATTTGATTGAAGAAATTGATAGTTTTAAGTATCTGGGGTTGCACGTATCAAGGAATGGATGTGTGGGTGCGGAGGTAAGTAATAGAGTGAATGAAGCAAGTAAATGTCTAGGTGAGAATGAATGCAAAGAGAAGGATTTATGAAGATGTGTTTGTGTCGACAGATTGTATGGAGCAGAGACTTGGAATGCAAGAGAGAATGAATAAACAAGTTGATTGTATTGCTGAAGAGGTGCTTGAGAAGTATGATTGGTGCACCTAGTATATATAGAGTAATATGGAGATCAGGCAGAGAACGGATGTTGATAGAAGGTTGTCGGATAGGTTAGATATGTGATGAGTTGGTTTGGACAAATGAAAAGGATAAGTGAGGAAAGAATAGCGAAGAGAGTGTAGAGTGCAGAAGTGGTAGGAGTTAGGCCAAGAGGAAGACCTAGAATGAGATGAATGGATGGCATGAAAACGGCATTGGTATAGGTGTCACAGGCCGATAACTTTCTCGCACCTGCTAACTCAGCGAACTGTGATGTACAAGTGTGAGGGTAGCTGCCATGTGATGAAATGGTGGGGATTAAACAAGCTTTGGCTATCGGGCCTCACTGTAGAATATCTTTGCCCACCTACCTTGTGGATGACCCAATCAGGGTGGTTTGGGGGGAAATGTTTCAATCCTCTATCCTCAAGGTCTTAAGAGGAGTAGTTGAGGTATGTGTGGATCGTGATGAATGTGTGTTTCTTGGCTCAGCCATCCCCCTTACAAGAGGGAATGAGGCCTTGTATATGTATGTGCATTTAACTCAACATGAGGTTCTGGGAGATTACTGATATATGATATATGATCCAAAAACTCAACTGTACCTTGATATCGCACATCCAGCTCTCTCATGCTGGATATTTCCCGCTGTACTTCGTCCGGTAAGTTCTCCACGGTGTCTGAAATTGCAAATACATAAATATCTGAGGGGTAAGAGGTTTAATCAGCAATCTTTATCAATAAACATTTCAAACTAAAACATAAATGTACATTACTGCAACAGCTACTGTGATAACCAGTCCCCTTAAGGGAACGGCAAGAATACCATGCCTCATCCGTGTTCCCATGTGCTCCATAAAAATGGACTAAATGGGGTGGAGAGAGGGGACTTGGAATCACCTCCTTAGTATCTTCTTCCAACAAAGAGTTAAATTTATGACTTCAACTCAGCTATTCCCCTTATAAAGGGGATTATGGCTTATGAATAAGAAGAAGAAAAACTTATTTCCATCGGTATTGAAAAAATGTCTTTAAATAAATACCTATTTACGAAAGACAATCTTAAATCTCATTAGTAGTAATATATAGTACCTTTTATCCACACAAAAAACACAAATTTCAAAAACGAACAAAGATTTTTATGACATAAGCCTCTTAACAAAGTCCCTATGATAATTAAAATTTCAAAATTATTTTGTGTTAGATTAGATTATGTTATGTAAGGCAAAGGTATTGTATGGTAAGGTAAGGTTTGATAAGGAAAGTTTAGGTTAATCTAAACTAACTGAGCAATAAGTAATAATACAAGTGCTTTATCTGAGACTATGGTAAATCAGGTTCCTATTCTGGGACTGATCCGTACTGGCGACATTTGCCGGGAGAAAATGGCACTGGGAGTAGCCTGATTCCTCCCCCAGCCATTTCAACCTTAGGAAGAAGGGAGGCCATGTAAACTTTCATGGCAGTTTGTTAGGAATACAACAGTCTGCGCAAATAACTGAATTCTGGTACTTCATCTTGCTCTCTAGGTATAATAGCAATGGCACTGGGATCTCATTCACGTACATCACCCTTTAACAGATGCCAGTAGATATTATAATTTGGTAATTGAAGCAAGTTTAAACCCTATATCTCATTCATAGGTTGCCATGAATGTTACAAAATGCGTTCATTGATTTCTTTAAGAGCTCTTTCATGACCCGCCCTTCCATCCTCTTTGAGGGCTCTCAATTGGCAACCTCAAACTTTCTAAGGGTCAAAATGGCGTTTCTGTGACAATGCATTCATATAATAATCTTGTTGTGACCAACCCATCACATATAAGGTATTTAGGGCCAAGGTGCGGCAACATACGAGACGAGAACCCCTCCCATTATAATCTAGTGTCCAATTAGAAAGTAGGCGAATGCAAAAAGATCTCACCTAGGAAATTGTCTACGTAAGTTGCAGAATAGAGTGCTTCCAAAGCCGCCTGATTAAGCATTTTCTCCACAGGACCACTCATAATATTACGGCCTGACTCCACCTCACCACAGCTATAAACAGATGACTACAATCACCACATAAGACGATGTGTTTACGGACGCGAAAACTGTTAGTCAAATGCAAGTATAAAGTCTTTGTATGTTTTGGGGTCTCGACCGAAATTATAACAAATGAGCATCAAATATTTTCTAAATACTCTTTTAAAAAGGGTAAGAATTCATTTTTATTTCATAATGTAGAATATCATAACCAGAGCACACAATTAACCATTCACTTATTCAAGTTGACATTTTAATGAAAATTTATTCGCGAAGCGAAGAATGAATGATATATATATATATATATATATATATATATATATATATATATATATATATATATATATATATATATATATATATATATATATATATATATATATATATATATATATATATATATATATATATATATATAGTTTCGGTTTTACGGCACGAACTCCCTTTTCACCTAAGGGCTAGGACGGTTGCCTTCTTGCGAAGGAATTGTTTTGGCAGATGTAATCGTTACCCTCAGTGTATGCCCTTACTAACCTCAGTCCGTGACGGAGCGTGAACCCTCGACCTGCCGCCTCAGAGTCGCGGACGCTACCATTTTGCCACGGTGACTATATATATATATATATATATATATATATATATATATATATATATATATATATATATATATATATATATATATATATATATATATATATATATATATATATGTGTGTGTGTGTGTGTGTGATTACGTAATTGTGTTTACGGGAAAGAGCCCAAAGCTCGTATCTTCCCGTCTCCTCATTGGTTCCATTTTAGACTTAGTGATACTTATCATACCTGTCCTTAAAACTATGGATTGAGATAGCATTAACTACCTCCTCGCTTAGCCAATTCCAATTATCAACTACTCTTACACTGAAAAAGTATTTCCTTACATCCTGCAAAGAAGTTTTCTTACGAAGCTTCAAACTATGACCTCTAGTTCTAGAGCCAGCCATATCAAAATATCGATCCCTATCCACTCTATCATAACCATGAAGGAATTTAAAGACTGTCACCATATCCCCCCTCAATCCTCTAGCTTCGAGTGATGGTAAGTCTAATTCCCTCAGTCTCTCATCATAACTGAGATTGCGTATTTCTGGCACCAGTTTCGTGGCATGTCTTTGAACTTTTTCAAGCTTAGCTATGTGCTTTTTCAAGTGTGGATTCCAAAAGGGGGCTGCATATTCGAGTTTTGGCCTCACATAGGTTACATAAATATTTCTGAATATTTCCTTGTCCATGTGCCTGAAGGATACCCTTACATTTGAGAAGAATGCATATGCTGCCCTCACTATGCCATTTATAAGTATTTCTGGAGACAAATCTGCCTGTATGTTTACTCCTAGATCTCTCTCATTTTCTGTCTCTTGAAGTTGTACTCCAGCCACCGAGTAGTCAAGCCTGGGCTTTCTTGCACTTGTACCCGTTCTCATTACCTTTCATTTTGAAGTATTGAATTTCATTAGCCACTTTTCTGACCACTCATGCAGATTATTTAGATCCTCCTGAAGTTCTCTACCATTGTTCTCGTTTTTTACTTTCTTCACAATCTTTGCATCATCTTCAAACATATTCATGAATGAATTTACAGACTCTGGTAGGTCATTTACATATACAAGGAAGAAAAGTGGCCCTAAAACTGAACCCTGCGGAACTCCACTCTAACTCTTCTCCATTCAGACACTGAGTGTCTTACTCTAACCCACTGTTCCCTTCCTTCTAAGTAAGTTTTTATCCATTCCAAAACATTTCCACCTATTCTAGCCATTGCTTGCAGCTTCCTAATAAGTCTCCCGTGTAAAACAGTGTCAAACGCTTTCTGGAAGTCTAGGAATATGCAATCTGCCCATCCCTCTCTTTCCTGTAAGATTCGCCTTACCTCATCATAAAATTCTAATAAGTTTGTTACTGTTGATCTACCTTCTCTGAAGCCTTGTTGCCTAACTGACAAAAAGTTGAAGGATTCCAGGTGAATAGAGATATGCTTCCTTAGTCGTTTCTCCATAACTTTGCAAACTATGCTGGTCAAGGAAACTGGTCTATAGTTCAGAGCCATATTCTTCGTTCCCTTTTTGAAGATATTTATCACATTTTCTTGTTTCCAGCATCTTGGAATCTCCCCTGACTCCAGTGACTTTTTAAATATGATACTTAGTGCCTCTGATATTGAGCTTGCGCATTTTTTAAGCGCATGAGGGGATATATCATCAGGTCCTGTAGCTTTATGAACATATAAATCCATCAGTGCTTTGCATACCTCTGTGGCTGTAATGTTGATGTTCTCTAATGCCGGCCCTTGAGCTTCTATCTCTGCAATCTGAGGGGGTGGGGTATTTTCTACTGTAAATACTGACTGAAACTCCTTGTTCACTTCTTTGCAGATCTCTTCATCCGTCTCAGTGATGCTTCCATCAGCTCTCTTTAACCTTAAAACCTGTTCTTTTACCTTCAGTTTTCCTCTGATAAAGCTGTGGAAAAGCTTGGGATTTTCTTTAGCCTTCCTGGTGATGTCCCTCTCATAGTCCCTTCTTGCCTCTCTCCTTTTACTTAGGTAGTCATTACTTGCTCTTTTGTAGGTTTGCCAGGCATTTAAATTTTTTCTTCTCCTATACCATTTCCAGCATTTGTCTCTCCACTCCTTAGCTCTTTTACACCCATTATCGAACCACATCTCTCTGGCATGATTTACACCTACTTTGGTGACAGGTATGCAGCAATCTACTATCTTCCCATATTTCTCACAAAAGATGTCATACATTTCTTGTACAGATATGTTGTAAAGTAAGGTTCTCCAGTCAATAACTGCAAAAAGCTCATTCATTTTGATGTAATCTCCTTTCGGATAGTTCCTCCTCATGTCCTCACTGCCTCTACTCTCAGGCAGAATATCTTCAATGATATACTCCATCAACAACACACAGTGGTCACTCTTTCCAATTGGTGGTTCATACTCAATTTTTTTCAATATCCAACACATTATCTGTGAATACCAGATCAAGTGGTGATGGTTCATCCCCACCCCTGGCCCTTGTTGGTTCCATTACATGTTGGTGTAGGAAATTCCCTTGTACGCAATCTAGGAATCTTGCCCCGAATGAGTCCTCACCACTGTGTGGGTCAAGATTTATCCAATCTATCTCTTTATGATTAAAATCTCCCATAATCAAAATCCTACATTTTTTCTCCTGTGCCACGTTAACAACTGAGTTTATGACTTTAATAGTACCTATATGACTTTCCTCATAAACTTCAAGCCTATTATGGATCCTTGGTGGGTTATATACAACACTTATTATAATTTTCTCTGACCCGGTATTTATGCGAGCAACAAGAAATTCCTTGAAATCACTTTCTATGGCCAAGTTTATTTTTTCAACTTGAATCCTTTCACTTATGAGCAGTGCTAGCCCTCCATCAGTCCTCTCAGATCTTTCAACCCCTAATATTCTGAAGCCCTTAGGAAAAACTGTTAGACTTTATGTCCTCACTCAACTTAGTCTCTGTAATTGCTACTATATCTGCCTTACTGTTGTGAATCCTATCTTTTAATTCTACTGCCTTACCAGCTAATATATCAGCATTTGTGTGATTACCTAATTGTGATTACCTAATTGTGTTTACGGGAAAGAGCCCAAAGCTCGTATCTTCCCGTCTCCTCATCGGTTCCATTTTAGACTTAGTGATACTTATCATACCTGTCCTTAAAAATATGGATTGAGATAGCATTAACTACCTCCTCGCTTAGCCAATTCCAATTATCAACTACTCTTACACTGAAAAAGTATTTCCTTACATCCTGCAAAGAAGTTTTCTTACGAAGCTTCAAACTATGACCTCTAGTTCTAGAGCCAGCCATATCAAAATATCGATCCCTATCCACTCTATCATAACCATGAAGGAATTTAAAGACTGTCACCATATCCCCCCTCACTCTTCTAGCTTCGAGTGATGGTAAGTCTAATTCCCTCAGTCTCTCATCATAACTGAGATTGCGTATTTCTGGCACCAGTTTTGTGGCATGTCTTTGAACTTTTTCAAGCTTAGCTATGTGCTTTTTCAAGTGCGGATTCCAAAAGGGGGCTGCATATTCGAGTTTTGGCCTCACATAGGTTACATAAATATTTCTGAACATTTCCTTGTCCATGTGCCTGAAGGCTACCCTTACATTTGATAAGAATGCATATGCTGCCCTTACTATGCCATTTATATGTATTTCTGGAGACAAATCTGCCAGTATGTTTACTCCTAGATCTCTCTCATTTTCTGTCTCTTGAAGTTGTACTCCAGCCACCGAGTAGTTAAGCTTGGGCCTTCTTGCACTTGTACCCATTCTCATTACCTTACATTTTGAAGTATTGAATTTCATTAGCCACTTTTCTAACCACTCATGCAGATTATTTAGATCCTCCTGAAGTTCTCTACCATTGTTCTCGTTTTTTACTTTCTTCACAATCTTTGCATCATCTGCAAACATATTTATGAATGAATTTACAGACTGTGGTAGGTCATTTACATATACAAGGAACAAAAGTGGCCCTAAAACTGAACCCTGTGGAACTCCACTACTAATTCTTCTCCATTCAGACACTGAGTGTCTTACTCTAACCCTCTGTTCCCTTCCTTCTAAGTAAGTTTTTATCCATTCCAAAACATTTCCACCTATTCTAGCTATTGATTGCAGCTTCCTAATAAGTCTCCCATGTGGAACAGTGTCAAACGCTTTCTGGAAGTCTAGGAATATGCAATCTGCCCAGCCCTCTCTTTCCTGTAAGATTTGGCTTACCTTATCATAAAATTCTAATAAGTTTGTTACTGTTGATCTACCTTCTCTGAAGCCATGTTGCCTCACTGACAAAAAGTTGAAGGATTCCAAGTGAAGAGAGATATGTTTCCTTAGTAGTTTCTCCATAACTTTGCAAACTATGCTGGTCAAGGAAACTGGTCTATAGTTCAGAGTGTGATTACCTAATTGTGATTACCTAATTGTGTTTACGGGAAAGAGCCCAAAGCTCGTATCTTCCCGTCTCCTCATCGGTTCCATTTTATACTCAGTGATACTTATCATACCTGTCCTCAAAACTATGGATTGAGATAGCATTAACTACCTCCTCGCTTAGCCAATTCCAATTATCAACTACTCTTACACTGAAAAAGTATTTCCTTACATCCTGCAAAGAAGTTTTCTTACGAATCTTCAAACTATGACCTCTAGTTCTAGAGCCAGCCATATCAAAATATCGATCCCTATCCACTCTATCATAACCATGAAGGAATTTAAAGACTGTCACCATATCCCCCCTCACTCTTCTAGCTTCGAGTGATGGTAAGTCTAATTCCCTCAGCCTTTCATCATAACTGAGATTGCGTATTTCTGGCACCAGTTTCGTGGCATGTCTTTGAACTTTTTCAAGCTTAGCTATGTGCTTTTTCAAGTGCGGATTCCAAAAGGGGGCTGCATATTCGAGTTTTGGCCTCACATAGGTTACATAAATATTTCTGAACATTTCCTTGTCCATGTGCCTGAAGGCTACCCTTACATTTGATAAGAATGCATATGCTGCCCTTACTATGCCATTTATATGTATTTCTGGAGACAAATCTGCCAGTATGTTTACTCCTAGATCTCTCTCATTTTCTGTCTCTTGAAGTTGTACACCAGCCACCGAGTAGTCAAGCTTGGGCCTTCTTGCACTTGTACCCATTCTCATTACCTTACATTTTGAAGTATTGAATTTCATTAGCCACTTTTCTGACCACTCATGCAGATTATTTAGATCCTCCTGAAGTTCTCCACCATTGTTCTCGTTTTTTACTTTCTTCACAATCTTTGCATCATCTGCAAACATATTCATGAATGAATTTACAGACTCTGGTAGGTCATTTACCTATACAAGGAACAAAAGTGGCCCTAAAACTGAACCCTGTGGAACTCCACTACTAACTCTTCTCCATTCAGACACTGAGTGTCTTACTCTAACCCTGTGTTCCCTTCCTTCTAAGTAAGTTTTTATCCATTCCAAAACATTTCCACCTATTCTAGCCATTGATTGCAGCTTCCTAATAAGTCTCCCATGTGGAACAGTGTCAAACGCTTTCTGGAAGTCTAGGAATATGCAATCTGCCCAGCCCTCTCTTTCCTGTAAGATTTGGCTTACCTCATCATAAAATTCTAATAAGTTTGTTACTGTTGATCTATGTTCTCTGAAGCCATGTTGCCTCACTGACAAAAAGTTGAAGGATTCCAAGTGAAGAGAGATATGTTTCCTTAGTAGTTTCTCCATGCTGGTCAAGGAAACTAGTCTATAGTTCAGAGCCGTTTCCCTCCTTCCCTTTTTGAAGATAGGTATCACATTTGCTTGTTTCCAGCATCTTGGAATCTCCCCCGACTCCAGTGACTCCTTAAATATGATACTTAGTGCCACTGATATTGTGTTTGCGCATTTTTTAAGCACATGAGGGGATATGTCATCAGGACCTGTAGCTTTATGAACATCTAAATCCATTAGCGCTTTGCATACCTCTGTGGCTGTAAGGTTGATGTTCTCTAATACCGGCACTTGAACTTCTATCACTGCAATCTGAGGAGGTGGGGTATTTTCTACTGTAAATATTGACTGAAACTCCTTGTTCAATTCTTTGCAGATCTCTTCATCCGTCTCAGTGATGCTTCCATCCTCTCTCTTTAGCCTTAAAACCTGTTCTTTTACCTTCAGTTTTCCTCTGATAAAGCTGTGGAAAAGCTTGGGATTTTCTTTAGCCTTCCTGGTGATGTCCCTCTCATAGTCTCTCTCTGCCTCTCTCCTTTTACTTAGGTAGTCATTTCTTGCTCTTTTGTAGGTTTGCCAGGCATTTATGTTTTTTCTCCTCCTATACCTTTTCCAGCATTTGTCTCTCCACTCCTTAGCTCTTTTACACCCATTTTCGAACCATTTCTCTCTGTGTGATTACCTAATTGTGTTTACGGGAAAGAGCCCAAAGCTCGTATCTTCCCGTCTCCTCATCGGTTCCATTTTATACTTAGTGATACTTATCATACCTTTCCTTAAAACTATGGATTGAGATAGCATTAACTACCTCCTCGCTTATCCAATTTCAATTATCAACTACTCTTACACTGAAAAAGTATTTCCTTACATCCTGCAAAGAAGCTTTCTTACAAAGCTTCAAACTATGACCTCTAGTTCTAGAGACAGCCATATCAAAATATCGATCCCTATGCACTCTATCATAACCATGAAGGAATTTAAAGACTGTCACCATATCCCCCCTCAATCTTCTAGCTTCGAGTGATGGTAAGTCTAATTCTCTCAGCCTCTCATCATAACTGAGATTGCGTATTTCTGGCAACAGATTCGTGGCATGTCTTTGAACTTTTTCAAGCTTAGCTATATGCTTTTCCAAGTGTGGATTCCAAAAGGGGGCTGCATATTCGAGTTTTGGCCTCACATAGGTTACATAAATATTTCTGAATATTTCCTTGTCCATGTGCCTGAAGGATACCCTTACATTTGAGAAGAATGCATATGCTGCCCTCACTATGCCATTTATAAGTATTTCTGGAGACAAATCTGCCTGTATGTTTACTCCTAGATCTCTCTCATTTTCTGTCTCTTGAAGTTGTACTCCAGCCACCGAGTAGTCAAGCCTGGGCCTTCTTGCACTTGTACCCATTCTCATTACCTTTCATTTTGAAGTATTGAATTTCATTAGCCACTTTTCTGACCACTCATGCAGATTATTTAGATCCTCCTGAAGTTCTCTACCATTGTTCTCGTTTTTTACTTTCTTCACAATCTTTGCATCATCTTCAAACATATTCATGAATGAATTTACAGACTCTGGTAGGTCATTTACATATACAAGGAAGAAAAGTGGCCCTAAAACTGAACCCTGCGGAACTCCACTCTAACTCTTCTCCATTCAGACACTGAGTGTCTTACTCTAACCCACTGTTCCCTTCCTTCTAAGTAAGTTTTTATCCATTCCAAAACATTTCCACCTATTCTAGCCATTGCTTGCAGCTTCCTAATAAGTCTCCCGTGTAAAACAGTGTCAAACGCTTTCTGGAAGTCTAGGAATATGCAATCTGCCCATCCCTCTCTTTCCTGTAAGATTCGCATTACCTCATCATAAAATTCTAATAAGTTTGTTACTGTTGATCTACCTTCTCTGAAGCCTTGTTGCCTAACTGACAAAAAGTTGAAGGATTCCAGGTGAATAGAGATATGTTTCCTTAGTCGTTTCTCCATAACTTTGCAAACTATGCTGGTCAAGGAAACTGGTCTATAGTTCAGAGCCATATTCTTCGTTCCCTTTTTGAAGATATTTATCACATTTTCTTGTTTCCAGCATCTTGGAATCTCCCCTGACTCCAGTGACTTTTTTAATATGATACTTAGTGCCTCTGATATTGAGCTTGCGCATTTTTTAAGCGCATGAGGGGATATATCATCAGGTCCTGTAGCTTTATGAACATATAAATCCATCAGTGCTTTGCATACCTCTGTGGCTGTAAGGTTGATGTTCTCTAATGCCGGCCCATGAGCTTCTATCTCTGCAATCTGAGGGGGTGGGGTATTTTCTACTGTAAATACTGACTGAAACTCCTTGTTCACTTCTTTGCAGATCTCTTCATCCGTCTCAGTGATGCTTCCATCAGCTCTCTTTAACCTTAAAACCTGTTCTTTTACCTTCAGTTTTCCTCTGATAAAGCTGTGGAAAAGCTTGGGATTTTCTTTAGCCTTCCTGGTGATGTCCCTCTCATAGTCCCTTCTTGCCTCTCTCCTTTTACTTAGGTAGTCATTTCTTGCTCTTTTGTAGGTTTGCCAGGCATTTAAATTTTTTCTTCTCCTATACTTTTTCCAGCATTTGTCTCTCCACTCCTTAGCTCTTTTACACCCATTATTGAACCACATCTCTCTGGCATGATTTACACCTACTTTGGTGACAGGTATGCAGCAATCTACTATCTTCCCATATTTCTCACAAAAGATGTCATACATTTCTTGTACAGATATGTTGTAAAGTAAGGTTCTCCAGTCAATAACTGCAAAAAGCTCATTCATTTTGATGTAATCTCCTTTCGGATAGTTCCTCCTCATGTCCTCAGTGCCTCTACTCTCAGGAAGAATATCTTCAATTATATACTCCATCAACAACACACAGTGGTCACTCTTTCCAATTGGTGGTTCATACTCAATTTTTTTCAATATCCAACACATTATCTGTGAATACCAGATCAAGTGGTGATGATTCATCCCCACCCCTGGCCCTTGTTGGTTCCATTACATGTTGGTGTTGGAAATTCCCTTGTACGCAATCTAGGAATCTTGCCCCGAATGAGTCCTCACCACTGTGTGGGTCAAGATTTATCCAATCTATCTCTTTATGATTAAAATCTCCCATAATCAAAATCCTACATTTTTTCTCCTGTGTCACGTTAATAACTGAGTTTATGACTTTAATAGTACCTATATGACTTTCCTCATAAACTTCAAGCCTATTATGGATCCTTGGTGGGTTATATACAACACTTATTATAATTTTCTCTGACCCGGTATTTATGCGAGCAACAAGAAATTCCTTGAAATCACTTTCTATGGCCAAGTTTATTTTTTCAACTTGAATCCTTTCACTTATGAGCAGTGCTAGCCCTCCATCAGTCCTCTCAGATCTTTCAACCCTTAATATTCTGAAGCCCTTAGGAAAAACTGTTAGACTTTATGTCCTTACTCAACTTAGTCTCTGTAATTGCTACTATATCTGCCTTACTGTTGTGAATCCTGTCTTTTAATTCTACTGCCTTACCAGCTAATATATCAGCATTTGTTTGATTACCTAATTGTGATTACCTAATTGTGTTTACGGGAAAGAGCCCAAAACTCGTATCTTCCCGTCTCCTCATCGGTTCCATTTTAGACTTAGTGATACTTATCATACCTGTCCTTAAAACTATGGATTGAGATAGCATTAACTACCTCCTCGCTTAGCCAATTCCAATTATCAACTACTCTTACACTGAAAAAGTATTTCCTTACATCCTGCAAAGAAGTTTTCTTACGAAGCTTCAAACTATGACCTCTAGTTCTAGAGCCAGCCATATCAAAATATCGATCCCTATCCACTCTATCATAACCATGAAGGAATTTAAAGACTGTCACCATATCCCCCCTCACTCTTCTAGCTTCGAGTGATGGTAAGTCTAATTCCCTCAGTCTCTCATCATAACTGAGATTGCGTATTTCTGGCACCAGTTTTGTGGCATGTCTTTGAACTTTTTCAAGCTTAGCTATGTGCTTTTTCAAGTGCGGATTCCAAAAGGGGGCTGCATATTCGAGTTTTGGCCTCACATAGGTTACATAAATATTTCTGAACATTTCCTTGTCCATGTGCCTGAAGGCTACCCTTACATTTGATAAGAATGCATATGCTGCCCTTACTATGCCATTTATATGTATTTTTGGAGACAAATCTGCCAGTATGTTTACTCCTAGATCTCTCTCATTTTCTGTCTCTTGAAGTTGTACTCCAGCCACCGAGTAGTTAAGCTTGGGCCTTCTTGCACTTGTACCCATTCTCATTACCTTACATTTTGAAGTATTGAATTTCATTAGCCACTTTTCTAACCACTCATGCAGATTATTTAGATCCTCCTGAAGTTCTCTACCATTGTTCTCGTTTTTTACTTTCTTCACAATCTTTGCATCATCTGCAAACATATTTATGAATGAATTTACAGACTGTGGTAGGTCATTTACATATACAAGGAACAAAAGTGGCCCTAAAACTGAACCCTGTGGAACTCCACTACTAACTCTTCTCCATTCAGACACTGAGTGTCTTACTCTAACCCTCTGTTCCCTTCCTTCTAAGTAAGTTTTTATCCATTCCAAAACATTTCCACCTATTCTAGCTATTGATTGCAGCTTCCTAATAAGTCTCCCATGTGGAACAGTGTCAAACGCTTTCTGGAAGTCTAGGAATATGCAATCTGCCCAGCCCTCTCTTTCCTGTAAGATTTGGCTTACCTTATCATAAAATTCTAATAAGTTTGTTTATGTTGATCTACCTTCTCTGAAGCCATGTTGCCTCACTGACAAAAAGTTGAAGGATTCCAAGTGAAGAGAGATATGTTTCCTTAGTAGTTTCTCCATAACTTTGCAAACTATGCTGGTCAAGAAAACTGGTCTATAGTTCAGAGTGTGATTACCTAATTGTGATTACCTAATTGTGTTTACGGGAAAGAGCCCAAAGCTCGTATCTTCCCGTCTCCTCATCGGTTCCATTTTATACTCAGTGATACTTATCATACCTGTCCTTAAAACTATGGATTGAGATAGCATTAACTACCTCCTCGCTTAGCCAATTCCAATTATCAACTACTCTTACACTGAAAAAGTATTTCCTTACATCCTGCAAAGAAGTTTTCTTACGAAGCTTCAAACTATGACCTCTAGTTCTAGAGCCAGCCATATCAAAATATCGATCCCTATCCACTCTATCATAACCATGAAGGAATTTAAAGACTGTCACCATATCCCCCCTCACTCTTCTAGCTTCGAGTGATGGTAAGTCTAATTCCCTCAGTCTCTCATCATAACTGAGATTGCGTATTTCTGGCACCAGTTTCGTGGCATGTCTTTGAACTTTTTCAAGCTTAGCTATGTGCTTTTTCAAGTGTGGATTCCAAAAGGGGGCTGCATATTCGAGTTTTGGCCTCACATAGGTTACATAAATATTTCTGAACATTTCCTTGTCCATGTGCCTGAAGGCTACCCTTACATTTGATAAGAATGCATATGCTGCCCTTACTATGCCATTTATATGTATTTCTGGAGACAAATCTGCCAGTATGTTTACTCCTAGATCTCTCTCATTTTCTGTCTCTTGAAGTTGTACTCCAGCCACCGAGTAGTTAAGCTTGGGTCTTCTTGCACTTGTACCCATTCTCATTACCTTACATTTTGAAGTACTGAATTTCATTAGCCACTTTTCTAACCACTCATGCAGATTATTTAGATCCTCCTGAAGTTCTCTACCATTGTTCTCGTTTTTTACTTTCTTCACAATCTTTGCATCATCTGCAAACATATTTATGAATGAATTTACAGACTGTGGTAGGTCATTTACATATACAAGGAACAAAAGTGGCCCTAAAACTGAACCCTGTGGAACTCCACTACTAATTCTTCTCCATTCAGACACTGAGTGTCTTACTCTAACCCTCTGTTCCCTTCCTTCTAAGTAAGTTTTTATCCATTCCAAAACATTTCCACCTATTCTAGCTATTGATTGCAGCTTCCTAATAAGTCTCCCATGTGGAACAGTGTCAAACGCTTTCTGGAAGTCTAGGAATATGCAATCTGCCCAGACCTCTCTTTCCTGTAAGATTTGGCTTACCTTATCATAAAATTCTAATAAGTTTGTTTATGTTGATCTACCTTCTCTGAAGCCATGTTGCCTCACTGACAAAAAGTTGAAGGATTCCAAGTGAAGAGAGATATGTTTCCTTAGTAGTTTCTCCATAACTTTGCAAACTATGCTGGTCAAGAAAACTGGTCTATAGTTCAGAGTGTGATTACCTAATTGTGATTACCTAATTGTGTTTACGGGAAAGAGCCCAAAGCTCGTATCTTCCCGTCTCCTCATCGGTTCCATTTTATACTTAGTGATACTTATCATACCTGTCCTTAAAACTATGGATTGAGATAGCATTAACTACCTCCTCGCTTAGCCAATTCCAATTATCAACTACTCTTACACTGAAAAAGTATTTCCTTACATCCTGCAAAGAAGTTTTCTTACGAAGCTTCAAACTATGACCTCTAGTTATAGAGCCAGCCATATCAAAATATCGATCCCTATCCACTCTATCATAACCATGAAGGAATTTAAAGACTGTCACCTTATCCCCCCTCACTCTTCTAGCTTCGAGTGATGGTAAGTCTAATGCCCTCATCCTTTCATCATAACTGAGATTGCGTATTTCTGGCACCAGTTTCGTGGCATGTCTTTGAACTTTTTCAAGCTTAGCTATGTGCTTTTTCAAGTGCGGATTCCAAAAGGGGGCTGCATATTCGAGTTTTGGCCTCACATAGGTTACATAAATATTTCTGAACATTTCCTTGTCCATGTGCCTGAAGGCTACCCTTACATTTGATAAGAATGCATATGCTGCCCTTACTATGCCATTTATATGTATTTCTGGAGACAAATCTGCCAGTATGTTTACTCCTAGATCTCTCTCATTTTCTGTCTCTTGAAGTTGTACTCCAGCCACCGAGTAGTTAAGCTTGGGCCTTCTTGCACTTGTACCCATTCTCATTACCTTACATTTTGAAGTATTGAATTTCATTAGCCACTTTTCTAACCACTCATGCAGATTATTTAGATCCTCCTGAAGTTCTCTACCATTGTTCTCGTTTTTTACTTTCTTCACAATCTTTGCATCATCTGCAAACATATTTATGAATGAATTTACAGACTGTGGTAGGTCATTTACATATACAAGGAACAAAAGTGGCCCTAAAACTGAACCCTGTGGAACTCCACTACTAATTCTTCTCCATTCAGACACTGAGTGTCTTACTCTAACCCTCTGTTCCCTTCCTTCTAAGTAAGTTTTTATCCATTCCAAAACATTTCCACCTATTCTAGCTATTGATTGCAGCTTCCTAATAAGTCTCCCATGTGGAACAGTGTCAAACGCTTTCTGGAAGTCTAGGAATATGCAATCTGCCCAGACCTCTCTTTCCTGTAAGATTTGGCTTACCTTATCATAAAATTCTAATAAGTTTGTTTATGTTGATCTACCTTCTCTGAAGCCATGTTGCCTCACTGACAAAAAGTTGAAGGATTCCAAGTGAAGAGAGATATGTTTCCTTAGTAGTTTCTCCATAACTTTGCAAACTATGCTGGTCAAGAAAACTGGTCTATAGTTCAGAGTGTGATGACCTAATTGTGATTACCTAATTGTGTTTACGGGAAAGAGCCCAAAGCTCGTATCTTCCCGTCTCCTCATCGGTTCCATTTTATACTTAGTGATACTTATCATACCTGTCCTTAAAACTATGGATTGAGATAGCATTAACTACCTCCTCGCTTAGCCAATTCCAATTATCAACTACTCTTACACTGAAAAAGTATTTCCTTACATCCTGCAAAGAAGTTTTCTTACGAAGCTTCAAACTATGACCTCTAGTTATAGAGCCAGCCATATCAAAATATCGATCCCTATCCACTCTATCATAACCATGAAGGAATTTAAAGACTGTCACCATATCCCCCCTCACTCTTCTAGCTTCGAGTGATGGTAAGTCTAATGCCCTCATCCTTTCATCATAACTGAGATTGCGTATTTCTGGCACCAGTTTCGTGGCATGTCTTTGAACTTTTTCAAGCTTAGCTATGTGCTTTTTCAAGTGCGGATTCCAAAAGGGGGCTGCATATTCGAGTTTTGGCCTCACATAGGTTACACAAATATTTCTGAACATTTCCTTGTCCATGTGCCTGAAGGCTACCCTTACATTTGATAAGAATGCATATGCTGCCCTTACTATGCCATTTATATGTATTTCTGGAGACAAATCTGCCAGTATGTTTACTCCTAGATCTCTCTCATTTTCTGTCTCTTGAAGTTGTACACCAGCCACCGAGTAGTCAAGCTTGGGCCTTCTTGCACTTGTACCCATTCTCATTACCTTACATTTTGAAGTATTGAATTTCATTAGCCACTTTTCTGACCACTCATGCAGATTATTTAGTTCCTCCTGAAGTTCTCTACCATTGTTCTCGTTTATTACTTTCTTCACAATCTTTGCATCATCTGCAAACATATTCATGAATGAATTTACAGACTCTGGTAGGTCATTTACATATACAAGGAACAAAAGTGGCCCTAAAACTGAACACTGTGGAACTCCACTACTAACTCTTCTCCATTCAGACACTGAGTGTCTTACTCTAACCCTCTGTTCCCTTCCTTCTAAGTAAGTTTTTATCCATTCCAAAACATTTCCACCTATTCTAGCCATTGATTGCAGCTTCCTAATAAGTCTCCCATGTGGAACAGTGTCAAACGCTTTCTGGAAGTCTAGGAATATGCAATCTGCCCAGCCCTCTCTTTCCTGTAAGATTTGGCTTACCTCATCATAAAATTCTAATAAGTTTGTTACTGTTGATCTACGTTCTCTGAAGCCATGTTGCCTCACTGACAAAAAGTTGAAGGATTCCAAGTGAAGAGAGATATGTTTCCTTAGTAGTTTCTCCATGCTGGTCAAGGAAACTGGTCTATAGTTCAGAGCCGTATCCCTCCTTCCCTTTTTGAAGATAGGTATCACATTTGCTTGTTTCCAGCATCTTGGAATCTCCCCCGACTCCAGTGAATCCTTAAATATGATACTTAGTGCCACTGATATTGTATTTGCGCATTTTTTAAGCACATGAGGGGATATGTCATCAGGACCTGTAGCTTTATGAACATCTAACTCCATCAGCGCTTTGCATACCTCTGTGGCTGTAAGGTTGATGTTCTCTAATACCGGCCCTTGAGCTTCTATCACTGCAATCTGAGGGGGTGGGGTATTTTCTACTGTAAATACTGACTGAAACTCCTTGTTCAATTCTTTGCAGATCTCTTCATCCGTCTCAGTGATGCTTCCATCCTCTCTCTTTAGCCTTAAAACCTGTTCTTTTACCTTCAGTTTTCCTCTGATAAAGCTGTGGAAAAGCTTGGGATTTTCTTTAGCCTTCCTGGTGATGTCCCTCTCATAGTCTCTCTCTGCCTCTCTCCTTTTACTTAGGTAGTCATTTCTTGCTCTTTTGTAGGTTTGCCAGGCATTTATGTTTTTTCTCCTCCTATACCTTTTCCAGCATTTGTCTCTCCACTCCTTAGCTCTTTTACACCCATTATCGAACCATTTCTCTCTGGCATGAATTACACCTACTTTGGTGACAGGTATGCAGCAATCTACTATCTTCCCATATTTCTCACAATAAATGTCATACATTTCTTGTACAGATTTGTTGTAAAATAAGGTTCTCCAGTCAATAACTGCAAAAAGCTCATTCATTTTGATATAATCTCCTTTTGGATAGTTCCTCCTCATGTCCTCAGTGCCTCTACTCTCAGGA
Organism: Halocaridina rubra; assembly: GCA_037179515.1. Classification (NCBI taxonomy): domain Eukaryota; kingdom Metazoa; phylum Arthropoda; class Malacostraca; order Decapoda; family Atyidae; genus Halocaridina; species Halocaridina rubra. The sequence continues at coordinate 56,288 of JAXCGZ010000112.1, read as the reverse complement.
AGAATATCTTCAATTATATACTCCATCAACAACACACAGTGGTCACTCTTTCCAATTGGTGGTTCATACTCAAGTTTTTCAATATCCAACACATTATCTGTGAACACTAGATCAAGTAGTGATGGCTCATCCCCACCCCTGGCCCTTGTTGGTTCCATAACATGTTGGTGTAGGAAATTCCCTCGTACGCAATCTAGGAATCTTGCCCCGAATGAGTCCTCACCACTGTGTGGGTCAAGATTTATCCAATCTATCTCTTTATGATTAAAGTCTCCCATAATCAAAATCCTACATTTTTTTTCCCGTGCCATGTTAACAACTGAGTTTATGACTTCAATAGTACCTATATGACTTTCCTCATAAACTTCAAGCCTATTTTGGTTTCTTGGTGGGTTGTATACAACAATTACTATAATGCTCTCTGACCCAGTATTTATGCGAGCAACAAGAAATTCCTTGAACTCACTTTCTATAGCCAAGTTTATTTCTTCGACTTGAATCCTTTCACTCATGAGCAGTGCTATCCCTCCACCAGTCCTCTCAGATCTTTCAACCCTTAGTATTCTGAAACCCTTAGGAAAAACTGTGACACTGTTTATGTCCTCACTCAACTTAGTCTCTGTAATTGCTACTATATCTGCCTTACTGTTGTGAATCCTATCTTTTAATTCTACTGCCTTACCAGCTAATCCATCAGCATTTGTGTATAAAAATCTTAATGAGGCCCCATCCCCTGATCTTCTGTCATTATCTTCTTTATCTCCCCTTTGTCTGGAAGAACTCTGTAATGAAAATTTTTCTTCTCTTCTTCATTTCTTTCATCATTTAACCTTCTTGCCTCTTGCAACAAGTTCTTGATCTTTCCCATCTCTTCCTGTGTTCTGTATTGTCTAATGAACACTTCTTTGAATTCTTGAAGGTCTTTTAGACTTTAAATAACAGTCTTAATGAGGCCCCATCCCCTGATCTTCTGTCATTATCTTCTTTATCTCCCCTTTGTCAGGAAGAACTCTGAAATGAAAATTTTTCTTCTTTTCTTCACTTCTTTCCTCATTTAACTTACTTGCCTCTTCCAACAAGTTTTTTGATTTTTCCCATCTCTTCCTGTGATCTGAATTGTCTGATGAGCACTTCTTTGAATTCTTGAAGATCTTTTAGACTTTTCTTTCTCAACAATATTTCCCTACATGTTTCCCATCTCTAAAAGGTGTGATTACCTAATTGTGATTACCTAATTGTGTTTACGGGAAAGAGCCCAAAGCTCGTATCTTCCCGTCTCCTGATCGGTTCCATTTTTAGACTTAGTGATACTTATCATACCTGTCCTTAAAACTATGGATTGAGGTAGCATTAACTACCTCCTCGCTTAGCGAATTCCAATTATCAACTACTCTTACACTGAAAAAGTATTTCCTTACATCCTGCAAACAAGTTTTCTTCCGAAGCTTCAAACTATGACCTCTAGTTCTAGAGCCAGCCATATCGAAATATCGATCCCTATCCACTCTATCATAACCATGAAGGAATTTAAAGACTGTCACCATATCCCCCCTTACTCTTCTAGCTTCGAGTGATGGCAAGTCTAATTCCCTCAGCCTCTCATCATAACCGAGATTGCGTATTTCTGGCACCAGTTTCGTGGCATGTCTTTGAACTTTTTCAAGTTTAGCTATGTGCTTTTTCAAGTGCGGATTCCAAAAGGGGGCTGCATATTCGAGTTTTGGCCTCACATAGGTTACATAAATATTTCTGAACATTTCCTTGTCCATGTGCCTGAAGGCTACCCTTACATTTGATAAGAATGCATATGCTGCCCTTACTACGCCATTTATATGTATTTCTGGAGACAAATCTGCCAATATGTTTACTCCTAGATCTCTCTCATTTTCTGTCTCCTGAAGTTGTACTCCAGCCACCGAGTAGTCAAGCTTGGGCCTTCTTGCACTTGTACCCATTCTCATTACCTTACATTTTGAGGTATTGAATTTCATTAGCCACTTTTCTGACCACTCATGCAGATTATTTAGATCTGTGTGTGTGTGTGTGTGTGTGTGTGTGTGTGTGTGTGTGTGTGTGTGTGTGTGTGTGTGATTACCTAATTGTGTTTACGGGAAAGAGCCCAGAGCTCGTATCTTCCCGTCTCCTCATCGGTTCCATTTTATACTTAGTGATACTTATCATACCTGTCCTTAAAACTATGGATTGAGATAGCATTAACTACCTCCTCGCTTAGCCAATTCCAATTATCAACTACTCTTACACTGAAAAAGTATTTCCTTACATCCTGCAAAGAAGTTTTCTTACGAAGCTTCAAACTATGACCTCTAGTTCTAGAGCCAGCCATATCAAAATATCGATCCCTATCCACTCTATTATAACCATGAAAGAATTTAAAGACTGTCACCATATCCCCCCTCAGTCTTCTAGCTTCGAGTGATGGTAAGTCTAATTCCCTCAGCCTCTCATCATAACTGAGATTGCGTATTTCTGGCACCAGTTTCGTGGCATGTCTTTGAACTTTTTCAAGCTTAGCTATGTGCTTTTTCAAGTGCGGATTCCAAAAGGGGGCTGCATATTCGAGTTTTGGCCTCACATAGGTTACATAAATATTTCTGAACATTTCCTTGTCCATGTGCCTGAAGGCTACCCTTACATTTGATAAGAATGCATATGCTGCCCTAACTATGCCATTTATATGTATTTCTGGAGACAAATCTGCCAGTATGTTTACTCCTAGATCTCTCTCATTTTTTGTCTCTTGAAGTTGTACTCCAGCCACCGAGTAGTCGAGCTTGGGCCTTCTTGCACTTGTACCCATTCTCATTACCTTACATTTTGAAGTATTGAATTTCATTAGCCACTTTTCTGACCACTCATGCAGATTATTTAGATCCTCCTGAAGTTCTCTACCATTGTTCTCGTTTTTTACTTTTTACACAATCTTTGCATCATCTGCAAACATATTCATGAATGAATTTACAGACTCTGGTAGGTCATTTACATATACAAGGAACAAAAGTGGCCCTAAAACTGAACCCTGTGGTGTTCCTCTTTCTCGTCTTCTTTCTATATTCTGTGAAAGGGAGAACATAAAAATGACGCCATCTCTGTCCCAAACCTCTCCCATCCATTGGTCGGTAGGAGGGGTAGCCATTAGGAGACTTAAACAGAAAATCAAGAATTTAGAGGCAATGGTTATAAGCCTTGATGATAAAATTCGGAATATGGATGGAGAAATGAAAGAGAATGAAACACTCAGAGAGCAAATAAGATCTTTGGAGGAAGCAAATAAAGCACAAGGGCAGGAGATAAAGGAACTAGAAAAAAGAATAAAGAAGCTGGAAGGGGAAAAGAGTCAACTAGAATCTAGAATTTCTAAACAAGAAGATAAAAACAAACAGCTGAATGACAACCTAAAGGAATTAGATGTTAGTTCACTGCTCTCTTCTGAGCGAGACGAGATTGCTGCTTGGAATGTCCAGATTAAGGAAAACATTGAACAGTTCAGAAAAGAGTTCCAGGAGCTGAATATGGAAAATGATGCCATGAAAACTTCCTTTGCTGATGCACTAAAGGGGAATGTGGCAGTAAAAGAGGCTGTAAAGGTGGTGGCACTGGAAAACATACAAACAGTTGACTATAAAGAGACAGTAATCAAAAAAATGAAAGACGTTGTGATGGAAAGGGCAAACCCACTCATCAGACAGGCACTTGATAAGGAGAAGACAGTGGTAATCTCAGGCATAAGCGAATCCCAGGAGCCAACATGGCAGGGGAGACTTGAAGAAAATAAAGCTAGGGTTGTAGACCTGATAAGAAAGCTTGGAGTAGTATGTGGTCCTGAGGATATTGTAAACATACACCAGCTAGGTAAATATTCGAGGGAAGGAAAGCTGACACCAACAAAAGTAACCTTTGAGAGAGGGGAAACATGTAGGGAAATATTGTTGAGAAAAAAAAGTCTAAAAGACCTTCAAGAATTCAAAGAAGTGTTCATTAGACGATACAGAACACAGGAAGAGACGGGAAAGATCAAAAACTTGTTGCAAGAGGCAAGAAGGTTAAATGATGAAAGAAATGAAGAAGAGAAGAAAAATTTTCATTACAGAGTTCTTCCAGACAAAGGGGAGATAAAGAAGATAATGACAGAAGATCAGGGGATGGGGCTTCATTAAGATTGTTATACACAAGTGCTGATGGATTAGCTGGTAAGACAGTAGAATTAAAAGATAGGATTCACAACAGTAAGGCAGATATAGTAGCAATTACAGAGACTAAGTTGAGTGAGGACATAAACAGTGTCACAGTTTTCCTAAGGGCTTCAGAATACTAAGGGTTGAAAGATCTGAGAGGACTGGTGGAGGGATAGCACTGCTCATAAGTGAAAGGATTCAAGTCGAAGAAATAAACTTGGCTATAGAAAGTGGGTTCAAGGAATTTCTTGTTGCTCGAATAAATACTGGGTCAGAGAGCATTATAATAACTGTTGTATACAACCCACCAAGAAACCAAAATAGGCTTGAAGTTTATGAGGAAAGTCATATAGGTACTATTGAAGTCATAAACTCAGTTGTTAACATGGCAGGGGAAAAAAAATGTAGGATTTTGATTATGGGAGACTTTAATCATAAAGAGATAGATTGGATAAATCTTGACCCACACAGTGGTAAGGACTCATTCGGGGGAAGATTCCTAGATTGCGTACAAGTGAATTTCCTACACCAACATGTAATGGAACCAACAAGGGCCAGGGGTGGGGATGAGCCATCACTACTTGATCTAGTGTTCACAGATAATGTGTTGGATATTGGAAAAATTAAGTATGAACCTCCAATTGGAAAGAGTGACCACTGTGTTTTGTTGATGGAGTATATCATTGAAGATATTCTGCCTGAGAGTAGAGGCACTGAGGACATGAGGAGGAACTATCCAAAAGGAGATTACATCAAATTGAATGAGCTTTTTGCAGTTATTGACTGGAGAACCTTATTTTACAACAAATCTGTACAAGAGATGTATGACATCTTTTGTGAGAAATATGGGAAGATAGTAGATTGCTGCATACCTGTCACCAAAGTAGGTGTAATTCATGCCAGAGAGAAATGGTTCGATAATGGGTGTAAAAGAGCTAAGGAGTGGAGAGACAAATGCTGGAAAAGGTATAAGAGGAGAAAAAACATAAATGCCTGGCAAACCTACAAAAGAGCAAGAAATGACTACCTAAGTAAAAGGAGGGAGGCAGAAAGAGACTATGAGAGGGACATCACCAGGAAGGCTACAAAAAATCCCAAGCTTTTCCACAGCTTTATCATAGGAAAACCGAGTGTGTGTGTGTGCGTGTGTGTGTGTGTGTGTGTGTGTGTGTGTGTGATTACCTAATTGTGATTACCTAATTGTGTTTACGGGAAAGAGCCCAAAGCTCGTATCTTCCCGTCTCCACATCGGTTCCATTTTAGACTTAGTGATACTTATCATACCTGTCCTTAAAACTATGGATTGAGATAGCATTAACTACCTCCTCGCTTAGCCAATTCCAATTATCAGCTACTCTTACACTGAAAAAATATTTCCTTACATCCTGCAAAGAAGTTTTCTTACGAAGCTTCAAACTATGACCTCTAGTTCTAGAGCCAGCCATATCAAAATATCGATCCCTATCCACTCTATCATAACCATGAAGGAATTTAAAGACTGTCACCATATCCCCCCTCACTCTTCTAGCTTCAAGTGATGGTAAGTCTAATTCCCCCAGCCTCTCATCATAACTGAGATTGCGTATTTCTGGCACCAGTTTCGTGGCATGTCTTTGAACTTTTTCAAGTTTAGCTATGTGCTTTTTCAAGTGCGGATTCCAAAAAGGGGCTGCATATTCGAGTTTTGGCCTCACATAGGTTACATAAATATTTCTGAACATTTCCTTGTCCATGTGCCTGAAGGCTACCCTTACATTTGATAAGAATGCATATGCTGCCCTTACTATGCCATTTATATGTATTTCTGGAGACAAATCTGCCAGTATGTTTACTCCTAGATCTCTCTCATTTTCTGTCTCTTGAAGTTGTACTCCAGCCACCGAGTAGTCAAGCTTGGGCCTTCTTGCACTTGTACCCATTCTCATTACCTTGCATTTTGAAGTATTGAATTTCATTAGCCACTTTTCTGACCACTCATGCAGATTATTTAGATCCTCCTGAAGTTCTCTACCATTGTTCTCGTTTTTTACTTTCTTCACAATCTTTGCATCATCTGCAAACATATTCATGAATGAATTTACAGACTGTGGTAGGTCATTTACATATACAAGGAACAAAAGTGGCCCTAAAACTGAACCCTGTGGAACTCCACTACTAACTCTTCTCCATTCAGACACTGAGTGTCTTACTCTAACCCTCTGTTCCCTTCCTTCTAAGTAAGTTTTTATCCATTCCAAAACATTTCCACTTATTCTAGCCATTGATTGCAGCTTCCTAATAAGTCTCCCATGTGGAACAGTGTCAAACGCTTTCTGGAAGTCTAGGAATATGTTGCTGTTGTTGGATGTTCACCCTTGAGGGTGAGCGGACCTTCCACTTGTGGCCCGCAGGTGGGGTGGGATTTTTTTGGAGTGTACGTGGTATTCGCTCTTGCGGGCGAATCGGCTTTCCTGTTGGTGAGGAGGTGGGGTGAAATCTTGTTATTGTTGGTGATCGGACTTTCCTAATTGGCCCGCAGGTGAGATTGTGCAAAACTGTAAAGATAACGGAGAGCATAAGTATTCAGTTGTGAATTATTAGTTTACATCAAACAATTTAAATGAATTCCTGTTTTGGGGTGAGAGAGAGTTATTGCATGGTTATCTTGGTGGAGGGTATTGTCTGATAATATTAAGTAAACTGTTCATGTGGTTATTTGTTGCTAGTCTGATGATGGAGCTAGCAACATGAAGGGCATTTGGGTCTTCGCTAGATGTTGCGGGGGCACCAGTTTTTTGTCGTATTTCTGAAAAAGAATCACATTCCAGGATGTAATGTAGCTGTGGATGTGGTGAGGCTTCCTGGCAAAAGGTGCATTCCCTGATGATATCCTGCACTATTTGCCAGGTGCACTTGTACCCGAGTCTCAGACGGTACACATTGAGCTCAGTGCTTCGTAGAAGGCTCTTAGGCATTGTGATACGCCGAAGATCAGAGGTGGCTTTGTACCACCAGGTCGAGGGGGAGCCATTGTCTGTGCACAGGTTGTGTTTAGTTGTTAAGGTGTTAAAGAGTGACTTGGTGGCTTTATTTTTTATCTGTTGCATCCCAGGAGACAGAGATATCTGGATTTCTGCTCTGAGAGTGGCTTGTTTGGCGGCTTGATCGGCTTCCTCATTTCCCTTGATGCCGACGTGGCCGGGAATCCAGGCAAGAGTGATGGCTTTTCCAAGGCTGGTTGTCCTGTGGTAGTGGCTGAGGATGGTGGTGATGATGCGTACATTGTCTCTGAGGTGTGGCTTCTTGATGGCCTGTAAGGCGCCTTTGGAGTCAGAGAGAATTAGGGCATGGTCAGCTCCTTGCTGGATGAAGAAGTCGAGGACGTTAGCTATGGCAACAAGCTCAGTCTGGAGCGATGAGCAGAAGTTTGACAGTCTCCAGGATAGGACGTGGTTTTCAGTGGTGAAGGCGGCGGCTGAGGCTCCAGTTTCTTGATTTACTGAACCGTCAGCGTAGTAGACTTGAGAGTTTGGCCTGCTCCAGCTCTGAATTTTGTCCTTATATATGTTTTTAAGGACAAGCGAGTTTACCAAGCTTTTGGGGTGGTCAGGGAGCTCGATCTTTATGTCGAGTGGTTGGTCATTCCATGGGGGCGGACATCTGTATTCAGGAAGCGGTGTGTCTTGTATCTTGGCTAGGATGCTCTCCCTGACTGGTAGTACTTGCAGGCTAGCGCAGACCTTGGCTACCCAGGTTCTAGGATGGTGGTTGGGGTGGCAATTGAGGGCTAGATGGAGATTTGTGCCAACTAGGCATTTATGTTGGGCAGTGGTGGTTTGGGCCACAAGGAGGGTCAGTCTTTGCTGAGCTCTGAGTTTGAGTGGGATGAGTCCCGATTCCATCTGGATATTTTCTCTCTTGGTCCACATGGGGGCTCCTAGCATGGTACGTGTGGCGTTGTTTTGAATTACTTCTATCTTGTCCCACTGTTGGTCTGTTAGTAGCCAGAGTGTGGGACAAGCATAGTCTATGAGGCTGCGTATGGCTTGTACATAGAAGGTTCTGAGGACATTAAATGATGCACCATCGTAGAGGCCCGACATCCGACGAAGGACCGCTTGTCGCTGGCTGCACCTGTCGCGCAAGTGTTGAATTTCTGGTCCAAAGGTTAGTCCTTGGTCGATGATTACACCCAGGTATTGGTGTTTGGTAACCCAGTCAACAGGCTCATTACCTATGACCAGATTAGTGTCTGGTCTCCACTGGTGGATGGGAAGGGCCTTGGTTTTGCGGGCATTGATTCTGACTCCAAGGGAGATGGAGGCTCGGTGAATCTTGGTGAGGCAGCGCTGTGTCTTGTTAGAGTTTCTGTGTCCTATTGTGACAAGGGCAAAGTCGTCCGCATAGTTGAAGAGTTTGGCTCCATGTGGTAGTGCGATGTCCATGAGTTTTTCCATGAGACAATTAAATAGGAAGGGGCTAAGGATTCCACCTTGGGGGGTCCCATTTTCGTGGTTTTTGTAGGTGGAGTAGTGTCCATCTACTTTGACTCGTGCACTACGATTTTGTAGACTCTGCTTGATCCACGAGAGAAGGTTACCTTTGATCTGCTTGGATACGGGAGCAGAGAGTATTGCCGGCACATTGGCTAGTTCAAAGGCCTTCTCTAGGTCTAGAAAAACGATGTAACCACGGCTGTTGTTGATAAATGATAGCATGGAGGCTATGCATTCTGAGGTGCCTAATCCAGGCTGGTAGGCAAACATGTTTTCTGGGAAGGGTGGGCATTTCCAGCGGACTCTGTTAAGTACCATCTTTTCTGCCGTCTTGCTCAGGCAGCTTAGGAGGGAGATGGGGCGAGGGTTGTCAGGGTCCTGTGGTTTTGGGATGGGCTGAATGTCTGCTCTGTTCCATGAGGCTGGTCTGATTCTTCGTGTGTATGTCGAATTGATCAGAGAGAGTAGGGCAAGCTCCCCTTGGGGCCCCATTTTTTGAATCATTGTGTATGTTATTCTATCGGCACCTGGGGCTGTGTTCTTAGAGCATTTGCTTACTCTTAGTAGCTCAGTCAGGGAGAATGGAGCATCTGTTTCGTCTTCAGTGTTGATGGCCTCTTCTATTTCTTCCCATCTTGCTGTGGTGAGGTCCTGAAGTGTTGCTCTGGTGATGATGGGGAGCTGGTTGGAGCTTGCTCTATCCGCGAATTTAATGGCGAGTTCTTCTGCTGCCCTGCTAGGATCCCTGTGGGGGGTGATTTTAGGAGGTTTTCCTTTAGCAAAGGAGTTGATGCTCCTCCACATCTGGCCCACAGAGGTGTGAGCATCTAGGGTGGAACACCACTCTAGCCATTTTTTCCTCTTGATGTTGCGAGTCTCTTCATGGACATGTTCTTTGACTGCCTGGAGAGTGCGGTAGGAGTCTTCAGTGTGACGTTTCCTGTGCATTTTCCGAATGACGTTGAGCCGGGTGTTGAGTTCTTTAACTCTGTCACAGTAATACCATCTGTCCCGATGAGTGGTGTGTTGTGGTTTGCAGAGGGGGATGGAGGAGTTTGCTGCAGCTTGCAGGGCATTAACTAGCTCGGCCTCTGCTTGGTCGATGTCTTCAGACGGTACGTAGGCTGAAAAGCAATTGCTGAGGTGCTCCTGGAATCGGCCCCAGTCGGCCTTCTTGAAATTCCATCGAGGGGGAGGAGCAGGGATTTGGAAGATTTCAGGAATTGGCAGTGTGAGATGGATCCCATAGTGGTCGCTTGTGACCAGGGGATAAACTCTCCATGTGGCGTCCTGCTTTAGGGAATTGGAGACAAAGGTGAGGTCCAGTATTCCACCTCTGTCGTGTGTTGGCTCATGATCGTTGAGCAGGGAGACATCTTCTTGGTCATTCAGCAGGCTCATGATGTGTCTGCCTGCAGCACAGGGACGCTCATACCTGAATCTTGGGTGGTGCGCATTGAAGTCGCCTCCTATTACCAAGTCACGATGACTGGCTAGCCCGAAGAGGGTAGTCAGGTCTAAGCTACCTTCCCGTGGTCGGTAAATGTTGTATAGATCTATGCAGCTGCCTTGAAGTTGGATGTTAACAGCGAGGACGTGGACATCTTCGCCGCAGTAGACAGGTCGGGTTATTTCCTTTGCTAATAGGTTTTTCCTGATGAAGGTGGCACTGCCTCTGTTCTCCCCTGGAGACCAGTGCTGGTAGAATCCATTGTATCCTGAGATTTTTGGAGGGTATTGCTCTGTGCACAGGGTGTCTTGAACCATGATGACATTGTGGGGGTTTTAATTTTAAATGATGATGCTAGAGTGTTAAGATTCTGTTTTACTAAGGGGACTCAAAGTACCGAGCTCGGTTAAGAGCTCACAAACAGACAGGACAGATATTTGTACTTGCACACCCTATCTTCAATACCATCAGTCGGTTAAATGAAACTCAGAATTCAACTTTCTTTTAATTTTGGAAATGCAATGACATTAAAAGAATTGAATTAAATTTCTCAAATTAAACTTTATGAAATGCTGCCTCGAATCCCGGAGGAGGTGAGTATGAGTTCGTTTCCCGGCACCATGGACGTATGCCAAGACTTTGGCCTCAACTCGATGATTACCTCTGTCACACAGGCAGAGTAGAATACACACACACCGCGCGTTCAGTGACACACGGAATCGCTCCTCTTAAAATTTAAACTGTTTCCAGTGACTAAAGTGCTTAGTGGAAAACTTTACCATAATTTCCAAAAATCTGAAATCCTCCTGCAGAGTATTGTGAGTACAAAAACTAATATTTGTTGTAAGACGAGACTGTTCATATTAAAGGAAAAAAATTGAGAACTTTTTCGTGAGGAAGAGAGAGAAGCTGCCGTCCAGATTCTGCCTTGAGGGAAATCTAGAAGAGTTGCCAGACGTGGAGCCTCACACCACATTACCTAATTTTTTGTGTAAACTGGGGAAAGCTCTTGAGCCGTTTTACCTGATCCTGTGGTTCTATATATTGTTAAAAACAGTATCCTTCCCATTTATATTAACTAGTTAGTTAGTTTGATACACGAAAAAATTGAATAATAAAAGAAAAAAAAAATTACCAAATACCCACCTGTCAACAGTACTGAGTTAAGTTGCCAAGTAGTACAGCAGTCCTATTTTCTTCATTTTTTTTGCTTTTCTTTTAGCTTTCTCGTTTGCTATTTTGTTATTTTGTATATATATTGAGTTAAATGTAAAGTCTAAATCCCGTGATAACATATCTTGGTTAGCAAGTCAGTTTATCAGTTAGGAAGAATATATAACAGAAACAGGTGGGTGCCACCTCGAACACAAATTCGAATTTTCCTTCAGGTTTGACTTTTGTTTTTCTTTTTCTTTTATACTTAAATTACCATGGTCAAGTTTTTAAGTTAAGATGTGTGTTACCAGAAAGGAGGCAAACTGAGTCACGAAATAGCACTTATATGGAGATATAAAAATTCTGTGTGAAGGTAAATTAGAAGTTTTTCTCTTTTCTTTTTTTTTTTTTCCTCTTTCTCGTCTTCTTTCTATATTCTGTGAGAGGGAGAACATAAAAATGAAGCCATCTCTGTCCCAAACCTCTCCCACCCATGGGTCGGGAGAAGGGGTAGTCATCAGAGGACTTAAACAGAGAATCAAGAAGTTAGAGGAAATGGTTACAAGCCTTGATGATAAAATTCGGAATATGGATGGAGAAATGAAAGAGAATGAAACACTCAGAGAACAAATAAGATCTTTGGAGGAAGCAAATAAAGCACAAGGGCAGGAGAGAAAGGAACTAGAAAAAAGAATAAAGAAGCTGGAAGGGGAAAAGAGTCAACTAGAATCTAGAATTTCTAATCAAGAAGATAAAAACAAACAGCTAAATGACAACCTAAAGGAATTAGATGTTAGTTCACTGCTATCTTCTGAGAGAGACGAGATTGCTGCTTGGAATGTTCAGATTAAGGAAAACATTGAACAGTTCAGAAAAGAGTTCCAGGAGCTGAATATGGAAAATGATGCCATGAAAACGTCCTTTGCTGATGCACTAAAGGGGAATGTGGCAGTAAAAGAGGCTGTAAAGGTGGTGGCACTGGAAAACATACAAACAGTTGATTATAAAGAGACAGTAATCGAAAAAATGAAAGACGTTGTGATGGAAAGGGCAAACCCACTCATCAGACAGGCACTTGATAAGGAGAAGACAGTGGTAATCTCAGGCATAAGTGAATCCCAGGAGCCAACATGGCAGGGGAGACTTGAAGAAAATAAAGCTAGGGTTGTAGACCTGATAAGAAAGCTTGGAGTAGTATGTGGTCCTGAAGATATTGTAAACATACACCAACTAGGTAAATATTCGAGGGAAGGAAAGCCGAGACCAACAAAAGTAACCTTTGAGAGAGGGGAGACATGTAGGGAAATATTGTTGAGAAAAAAAAGTCTAAAAGACCTTCAAGAATGCAAAGAAGTGTTCATTAGACGATACAGAACACAGGAAGAGACGGGAAAGATCAAAAACTTGTTGCAAGAGGCAAGAAGGTTAAATGATGAAAGAAATGAGGAAGAGAAGAAAAATTTTCGTTACGGAATACTTCCAGACAAAGGGGAGATAAAGAAGATAATGACAGAAGATCAGGGGATGGGGCCTCATTAAGATTGTTATACACAAATGCTGATGGATTAGCTGGTAAGGCAGTAGAATTAAAAGATAGGATTCACAACAGTAAGGCAGATATAGTAGCAATTACAGAGACTAAGTTGAGTGAGGACATAAACAGTGTCACAGTTTTTCCTAAGGGCTTCAGAATACTAAGGGTCGAAAGATCTGAGAGGACTGGTGGAGGGATAGCACTGCTCATAAGTGAGAGGATTCAAGCTGAAGAGATAAACTTGGCTATAGAAAGTGAGTTCAGGGAATTTCTTGTTGCTCGCATAAATACTGGGTCAGAGAGCATTATAATAACTGTTGTATACAACCCACCAAGGAACCAAAATAGGCTTGAAATTTATGAGGAAAGTCATATAGGTACGATTGAAGTCATAAACTCAGTTGTTAACATGGCGCGGGAGAAAAAATGTAGGATTTTGATTATGGGAGACTTTAATCATAAAGAGATAGATTGGATAAATCTTGACCCACACAGTGGTGAGGACTCCTTTGGGGCAAGATTCCTAGATTGCGTACAAGGGAATTTCCTACACCAACATGTAATGGAACCAACAAGAGCCAGGGGTGGGGATGAGCCATCACTACTTGATCTGGTGTTCACAGATAATGTGTTGGATATTGAAAATATTGAGTATGAACCACCAATTGGAAAGAGTGACCACTGTGTGTTGTTGATGGAGTATATCATTGAAGACATTCTTCCTGAGAGTAGAGGCACTGAGGACATGAGGAGGAACTATCAGAAAGGAGATTACATCAAAATGAATGAGCTTTTTGCAGTTATTGACTGGAGAACCTTATTTTACAACAAATCTGTACAAGAAATGTATGACATCTTTTGTGAGAAATATGGGAAGATAGTAGATTGCTGCATACCTGTCACCAAAGTAGGTGTAATTCATGCCAGAGAGAAATGGTTCGATAATGGGTGTAAAAGAGCTAAGGAGTGGAGAGACAAATGCTGGAAAAGGTATAGGAGGAGAAAAAACATAAATGCCTGGCAAACCTACAAAAGAGCAAGAAATGACTACCTAAGTAAAAGGAGAGAGGCAGAGAAAGATTATGAGAGGGACATCACCAGGAAGGCTAAAGAAAATCCCAAGCTTTTCCACAGCTTTATCAGAGGAAAACTGAAGGTAAAAGAACAGGTTTTAAGGCTAAAGAGAGCGGATGGAAGCATCACTGAGACGGACGAAGAGATCTGCAAAGAATTGAACAAGGAGTTTCAGTCAGTATTTACAGTAGAAAATACCCCACCCCCTCAGATTGCAGTGATAGAAGCTCAAGGGCCGGTATTAGAGAACATCAACCTTACAGCCACAGAGGTATGCAAGGCGCTGATGGATTTAGATGTTCATAAAGCTACAGGTCCTGATGACATATCCCCTCATGTGCTTAAAAAATGCGCAAACACAATATCAGTGGCACTAAGTATCATATTTAAGGAGTCATTGGAGTCGGGGGAGATTCCAAGATGCTGGAAACAAGCAAATGTGATACCTATCTTCAAAAAGGGAAGGAGGGATACGGCTCTGAACTATAGACCAGTTTCCTTGACCAGCATAGTTTGCAAACTTATGGAGAAACTACTAAGGAAACATATCTCTCTTCACTTGGAATCCTTCAACTTTTTGTCAGTGAGGCAACATGGCTTCAGAGAAGGAAGATCAACAGTAACAAACTTATTAGAATTTTATGATGAGGTAAGCCAAATCTTACAGGAAAGAGAGGGTTGGGCAGATTGCATATTCCTAGACTTCCAGAAAGCGTTTGACACTGTTCCACATGGGAGACTTATTAGGAAGCTGCAATCAATGGCTAGAATAGGTGGAAATGTCTTGGAATGGATAAAAACTTACTTAGAAGGAAGGGAACAGAGGGTTAGAGTAAGACACTCAGTGTCTGAATGGAGAAGAGTTAGTAGTGGAGTTCCACAGGGTTCAGTTTTAGGGCCACTTTTGTTCCTTGTATATGTAAATGACCTACCAGAGTCTGTAAATTCATTCATGAATATGTTTGCAGATGATGCAAAGATTGTGAAGAAAGTAAAAAACGAGAACAATGGTAGAGAACTTCAGGAGGATCTAAATAATCTGCATGAGTGGTCAGAAAAGTGGCTAATGAAATTCAATACCTCAAAATGTAAGGTAATGAGAATGGGTACAAGTGCAAGAAGGCCCAAGCTTGACTACTCGGTGGCTGGAGTACAGCTTCAGGAGACAGAAAATGAGAGAGATCTAGGAGTAAACATATTGGCAGATTTGTCTCCAGAAATACATATAAATGGCGTAGTAAGGGCAGCATATGCATTCTTATCAAATGTAAGGGTAGCCTTCAGGCACATGGACAAGGAAATGTTCAGAAATATTTATGTAACCTATGTGAGGCCAAAACTGGAATATGCAGCCCCCTTTTGGAATCCGCACTTGAAAAAGCACATAGCTAAGCTTGAAAAAGTTCAAAGACATGCCACGAAACTGGTGCCAGAAATACGCAATCTCGGTTATGATGAGAGGCTGAGGGAATTAGACTTGCCATCACTCGAAGCTAGAAGAGTAAGGGGGGATATGGTGACAGTCTTTAAATTCCTTCATGGTTATGATAGAGTGGATAGGGATCGATATTTCGATATGGCTGGCTCTAGAACTAGAGGTCATAGTTTGAAGCTTCGGAAGAAAACTTGTTTGCAGGATGTAAGGAAATACTTTTTCAGTGTAAGAGTAGTTGATAATTGGAATTCGCTAAGCGAGGAGGTAGTTAATGCTACCTCAATCCATAGTTTTAAGGACAGGTATGATAAGTATCACTAAGTCTAAAAATGGAACCGATCAGGAGACGGGAAGATACGAGCTTTGGGCTCTTTCCCGTAAACACAATTAGGTAATCACAATTAGGTAATCACAGGACACTGCAATTTCAGAAACAGAAATGACACAGTTTATAATGGGAAACTGAAAGCATGAGCACACATATAATGAGTTTCCAATGTCATTCTACTGGATGAATATATATAGGTTATTCACAGCTAACCAGAAATATTTATGAATATATATAGGTTATTCACAGCTAACCAGAAATATTTATGCTACCATAATAGCATACAAACATTAATTCTTTACTGGTTTTAAAGAAAATAATATATTCACAATAAATGAAGAATAAGCAAGACAAATACAGTACTGTATGTATTCCTTAAATTGTGGGCAACCACAAAAGTTGCAATGCTTATTCCGGATATGAAATTAATATGGTAAAACACTCTATTTAGGGTAAAGGAAGAATCTACGAGATCAATACAGTATTCATTCACTTTTAGTTATCAAGAACTTTGCAATAAAAAAAAGGGGTGCAAAACCACCTTTTGAGGTATTTGCAACTTATAACTCAAAACACTTTATCCCCAACATATGAAGAATTAGCAAGATAAATACGGTATGCATTCATTAAAATGTGGTTAACAAGAAATATTTGCATAGCCAACTGGGAAAAATTACCTTTTGAATATTTGCAATTTGGCTTTTTGGCAAATAGCTTTACTGACGAGTTTTTGAAGTAAAAAAAAACACTTTATTTACGATGATAGAAAGGGGTGAAATGAAATTAGAATTTATTAGGAAGAGAGATAGATTTTTACGGGCTCATAACTTAGTCTTCAGAGGATGAGATTTTCGTTTATCACATTCAGTGAAAAGAAACTTCTCAGCAATATATACCAGCTGTAATTTACAGGTTAAGGAATTAACTTTGGCATGTGAGATTCCAGTGTGGTAATCTACAAAATTTCGTGTGACTGGGAATGGAATCTGAGAATAGAAATCCATAAGATTTATCCAGTAACGAATGTAACTAATTCTCGAAAATAAACCAATTTGCTTGACCCACGAGCTTTACCATACACTATCCCTCACCTTGTTGTGCTAGATGAATTCCTTGTTGTGCTAGATGAATTCCTGTGAAGATGCCACGTAAAATGATTTTAAATAAACTTAGACCACCCAGGCGAGATGTTGCCTCTGGGCAGTCTTGGCGCAAAAAGAGCGTCTCCTCGTGGGGCTTCGTGACGTCATCTGTAGGAGACATTCCTAGAGCAGTAATTGGCTCTGATTTCATTTTAAGGATTATTTTAGTGGTGGTCCCTGGCAGGCAATTATAGCAGAGATGCAAGGGAGAGACAGTATTTTTAGGTGCAACAAGTGGAAGCAAATAAAATAAAACGAGAATACTAATGAAAAGTTAGGTTACTGGTTCTGTGTTTCTTTATAATTTTCTTGGCCCGTTGCAGGCAGAAAAATAGGAGCAGCCTTTATATTGGGGCTATACTTCTACACGTACAAGAAGAGTAACTAAACTATATAGAATTAGCTATAAGCTAAAATACAAATTGCAAATAATCATAATCTGCGAAAGTCAAGAAGTGGGAATTAATTTTTTTAGTTAGAAAATAACAGTTATATTAAAGGGAATTATTTTAATTGATAAGGCATCTAACAGCCTCTGTTGACATTGAGCGAAACACTCTGTCACAAAGGCCCTTTCTAGAGAATATTGATTTAGCAAAATTCTACTACAGAAGGCGAAAAAAGAACAGAGGAAGTTACGGTGACTTCAGTGTTATTATGAGGGATGAGATATCCTTCTCATGGAAAAGAACAAATGAATAATAAGAATGGGATCCACCACTGGAACATATCATACTATTAGTAAAAGTAAACAAGTCTTGTAAACAAAACATTAAATGACATGCAAAACATAAAAGAAATGTGATCAAATTCAAATTTCAAGACAATTAAATCACAATTAGATATCAGTAAATATCAATATTTAAGTTTATGAATGCTTCACATGCAAGAAGGCAATAATATAATATACAAAATAAAATACAGTATACGCAAATTAAACATTTGAACCACGTCGTCACTAACATTGGCGACTGGATTTAAAACAGTTTCAGCTATTCAACACTAAACTAAAATGTTTCTGCCAAGTTCTGGCTTTCAAAGTCCCACAAAGGGAAATATAAAACTACGATCAAAAAATTATTCTTCATCTTTTTCGTCTTCCATTTGGAATAACGTTGGTACGCTTAAAATAAACAAGTACAGTACAGTATTAAAGACATAAAAGATAAACATAAAAATAAACAACACATTAGAGAAGTAATCTTTACTGACTAGCCAAATTTAGGCTAACAGCACCAGCTTCCTCATTTGAGGGTAACGACCGTCGACTTAGTAGATCAGCAAGGTCATTGTCCTTGCCATGAACATGTTGGGCAGTGAATTTAAAAAGATTCAGGTAAAGTGCCCACCTTTTCAGACGAGGATTTAGCTTGTCTGCAGTCTGTAAATATAGGAGAGGTCGGTGGTCGGTTCTCAGTGTAAAATGTTGGCCATACAGATGGACTTCAAATTTCTTTATGGCCCAATATGCAGCTAGAGCTTCCTTCTCCACAGTGGAGTAATTTCGCTCTGCAGGGCGAAGCCTGCGGCTTGCATATCGCACTGGAGCTACTTCTGCTGAGTTGTCTGATCGGGCTTGCAAGAGCACGGCACCCAGGCCTTCGTCTGAGGCGTCGGTCTGCAAGATAAATGGAAAATCAGGGTTTACCAGTTGTAATACTGGCTCACCTGCCAATGCTTCTCGGAGCTTGAAAAATGCTCTCTCCGCTTCATCTGTCCATTTGACAGGGGAGGATTTACTTTGCTTCGAGGAGGTCAGTTGCTGCAAAGGGGCAGCGATACTATTAAAGTGTGGAATGAACCGTTGGTAGTAGCCGACACTACCTAGGAATGATCTCAGTTGAGTGACAGTAGCAGGTTTCTCCATATCCTTGATAGCTTGTACCCTGTCATGTATAGGGGACATAACTCCTTCTCCAACCACGTGGCCGAGATACTGCAATTGTGTGAAACCAATCTCACATTTGGAAGGCTTTAAGTGAAGTCCATGCTGGTTCAGACGAGTGAGAACTCTGCGGAGAGTCTCGAGGTGCGATGACCAATCCTGAGAATGCACCAGGATGTCGTCTATAAAGCATGAAACATTGTCGAGATCCTGTAGTACTATCCTCATGAGTCTGCTGAAGCAGCCAGGGGCATTTACCATACCAAAAGGCATGACCCTGAACTGATATAGACCATATCTTGTGGAAAAAGCTGTAAGAGGCTTGGTAGTCTCGCTCAACGGGACTTGCCAAAATCCACTGGCCAGATCCAACTTGGACAGGTAACGGGCTTGAGAAAGCAACGAGAAAATATGCTCGGCGTCAGCAATGGGCTCTCCATCAAAGATGGTACGGGAGTTAAGCTTACGACAGTCAAGGCAGAACCTGTGACTGCCATCTCGCTTACGCACTGCCAGTAACGGCGAACACCAAGGCGAAATGCTCTTTTCAACTATTCCGAGGCGGACCCAAGTGTCAAGATCTTCCTTCAGCCGTAAGGACAGCTGGTGGGGAAGACCATAGGAATGCCGAAATGGCTCTGGGTCAGTCAGTCTGACATGATGCTCAAGGGTAGTGGTAATGCCTGGGAGGTCGTTGAAGACGTTCTCATAGTCCTCAAATAGCTTGTTCAGCTGTTCCCGTTGACTCGGTTGCAGTCTGGAGTTAATAATACAATTACTCACACTTTCTTTTCGGTGTGTGGGAATGGCAGGATCCTTACCATCATCAAAAGCTAAGCTTGTGTCTTCAATTGCAAGAGCGGTGGCTGCAGCCAGAGGGGCTTCTTCAGAAAAACTCCACTCCCGTAAGTCTGTCTCCACTGCAAGGGTGGAGTATTCCAATATGGGAAGTAAGGGGTGGCTATAATGGAGCACCTGTGTTGCTGCAGCCTCGGAGGTTCTGTTGATGCTGGAGGCATCTATAGGGGTTGCTGGGAGCGCCAGCGCAGGATCCCTGTGGGCCTCCGGGTCCTCACAATAAAGCTTCAGCTGGTTAATGTGGTATTTCCGGTTATTGCCATCAACATTTAGCACATAATTGTCAGGGGTCACCCGGTGTACCACAGTGTACGGTCCTTTCCAGCGTAGCATTAGCTTGCGGGTATCTGTTGGAAGAAGTAACAGAGCTCGATCTCCGGGTGTCAGGGCACGACGCCGCGCACGCTTGTCAAAGAGGAGCTTGGCAGTCTGTTGGTGACCCTTAATGGCTAATTGTTCAGTTTTCCAAGCCTTTTTGAGGTGAGACGAAAACTTCAAAATATACTCATGAGCGTCCCTATCGTCATCTTCGATGGTAGGTGAATCCCAACATTCTGCCAAGAATTCTACTGGGCCTCTGACCTTATGACCATAAATCATCTCGAAAGGCGAGTATCCAGTAGTGTCGTGGGGCGTGTCTCTGAAGGAGAAAAGTGCAGCAGGGACGTACTTGTCCCACTGCCTAGGCATATCTATCACTAGCTTGCGCAAACATCGCTTCAATGTCCCGTTATAGCGTTCGCATGCTCCATTTGATTGGGCATGATAGACACTCGTACGAATGTGCTTGATTTCTAAAAGGTTACAGAAAGCCTCAAAGTGCCTACTTGTAAACTGACTTCCATTGTCAGAAGTGACCTGCTCAGGAAAGCCAACCCTGGAGCACATTTCAAAGAGGGCTTGAGCGACTGCTTCAGTTGTGATAGAAGACAGTGGCACTGCATCTGGGTACCTTGTTGCCAGGTCAGCATATACCAGGAGGAATTGTTTCCCCGTGGACAAAGTTGGATTAATAGGACCTAGTATGTCAATAGCGACATTGGAAATTGGCTCCATTGAGAGCTTAGTTATCCCCATGGGAACTTTCGGTACTGGTGCCGTTGAGGTGGATTGACAGACAGGGCAAGAACCTACATATCTGTCTACCTCGGCGTACATGTTTGGCCATGCAAAAGCCTTCTGAAGGACATGCCGAGTTTTTGCTTTGCCTCTGTGTCCACTCAGAGGTAAATGGTGTGCCACATACATAGCCTGGCAGCGCAACGAAGCGGGCACCACCAACTGTTTAAAGGTGTGGCCACCTTTAGTCACATGCCTACGAAGTACTCCATCTTCAAGGGCATAAGTGATCTGGCCTCCTCCTCTCACTGTGAAGGTCCTTCCCTCGGTGGCCTGCTGCATCCAGCGTTTGAGGCTGGGGCAGTCTTGCTGCAATTTGGCAAAGTCTGGACGGGACTTCAATGGCTCTAGAGGTGCATCATCTGGTAAAGGAGGGGGAAACTCTCCGTGTTCCACATTACGTTTACTAACTGCGGCAGACTCAACGGAGTCAGTCGGAGAATCGTCCATATTCTTGGCATCGAGGCCAGGAGTTGCTGCTGAAATGGCTTCATGTGACTTCCCCCGAGGGAAGTTATAACGAGAAATGTCCTCATGGTATAAGTCGGCCTGGAAAGTAGGAACTAGGTTCAGTGCACGACCCATCAAGACAGGGTACATAAGCTCAATCATTGCCACAGCTGGGGCTTTTCCCTTGTAGTATTTGCAATCCAGGTTAATGACACAGCAGCGTCGTATTTGGGGTGTTCCTTCAGCAACCCGCACATGAACGACTTTGCTGGTAAAATCTTCATCCCTGACAATTCTCTCGTCAACAAGTATGCCATTGGCCCCTGTGTCAAGGGCTATCTCAGCTTCCACACCATTTATGGTTTCTAGGCATTTTGGGATCATTTCCAGATCATCATGTTCGATGAATTCCACATTGGCAAGTTTGTGTGGTGGTTCCTTGGCGTTATCCTCATTGGCCCTTTCTGGCCCTGTTTCCACAACATGGGCTGAGTGAGTGGCCAGACGGCTATGTGGGCCGCCGCTGTGTGAGGGAGCGTGGTGGCTCTTAGAGTTTTGCTGAAAACCCTGGGAAGGAGGAGCAGAGTAATGGCCTTTGCCTCTTAACTGCTGAGGCTTAGGTCTTACCGGGTCATCCTTCTTGAGTGTGGGTGCATGGCCGTAATAAGGCTTAGGAGTGTGAGGAGGAGGAGCTGGACGATTGAAGTTCTGCGAGGGGCTCTTGTGCTTCCCGTTCCTGTAATCTCTATTTCCGGATAAAGGACTACTGTCTGGGATTTCCGCTCGAAGCCGAGCAAGCGCAAGCTCATGTTCATGTTGTGCTTGTGCCTCCTCACGTTGTGCTTGTTCCTCCTCACGTTGTGCTTGTGCCTCCTCACGTTGTGCTTGTGCCTCCTCACGTTTTGCTCGTGCCTCCTCACGTGCTTGTGCCTCCAGCTTATCTCGGCGTTCAACCATCCTCTCATAAGCCCATTCGAAGAGCTCCTGTCTTGGGGAAAACCCATATCTCTCACCCCTAGCCATCAGTATGTCTAGGTAACGCTCCTCATCGAATGTTTTGATGGTTTCCATGTTTGTTTCCTGAACAGTCAATAACGAAGTGCCAAAACAACCACACAGAAAAAACAAATCTCTACAGTACAGTAGTAGAAAAAAAAATGATAGAACCACACAACACCACAGTTCAAACTTAAACGTAAAAGTGATCTCAAAATCTCACCATAAAAGTGACTCAAAATTCAATCAAGTGCAGCAGCAACAATATGTTGCAAAACAGTGTATGAAACACTGGTAATTCAGAATGGCAGTCGTGCCTGCTTAACAGCAATATGGGGCAGTACCTGCGGTTATTTTGCAAATGAAAGGAATGAGCAACACAATCAAGTGCAACAGCAACAATATGTTGCAAAACAGTGTATGAAACACTGGTAATACAGAATGGCAGTCGTGCCTGCTTAACAGCAATATGGGGCAGTACCTGCGGTTATTGTGCAAATGAAAGGAATGAGCAACACAATCAAGTGCAACAGCAACAATATGTTGCAAAACAGTGTATGAAACACTGGTAATACAGAATGGCAGTCGTGCCTGCTTAACAGCAATACGTGGCAGTACCTGCAGTTATGGTGCAAATGAAAGGAATGAGTAACAACGAATTTTACCGACTAGCACCCAGTGCCTGAGAGTACAATCAAGTACAGTATAGTGGTCGTGCCTGCGTATGAGCGCATATATGGCAGTACCCACAAATAAAATGTCGTAAGTAATACGAACAAGTACAGTATCGCGGTCGTGCCTGCGTATGAGCGCGTATATGGCAGTACCCGCAAATAAAATGTCGTATGTAAAATTCTGAAGTGTTACCAAAAGGGCACAGTTCCTATGCAAAATACACCAACGATAAGCTAACAGCTTACTAGGCAGCCAGATTACACATTTCTACTAGTAATGAGAAAATTTATTTTCATGTGACAACTCAGACACATGAAAGGCTTAGCCTAGGCTCGATAAATGACACCAAAGTTTTTCTTCCAATCTATAAGCAGTCAATGCTTGAATATAAAACACAATTATAAGCAAAAATACTTAATATGCTTTCTCCCAATTCCTAAATCCTAAGGAAATATAAACAATTCCTAACAAGTATCACCCTTTAACGGATATATAAAACACGAATGCTTTAAAACTCAATCTTATCACGCAAATAAATGAAATTTTATATAACACGTCTTCTCGTCATGCAAAATTTCTAAAGTCTGTTACCACATAATCTCATGTAGATTTCCTGAAATATTGTTTACCACATGGGAAACAAGAAAATATTAGTTACCATAATCAATATTGAAAAATAAAGAAAAATTTCTTATCCGCAACGTTTCGAGCGCGAAAATTTTCGTGTGCAGCTTATAATTCATTCATTTCAATAATCGAGCCAATGGTAATCGGGTTTCATGTGCAATCTTAAAAAGCAAAATAAAAATAAATTTATAAAATCAGTCTGTCTGTTCGGGTCCCTGTTCGGGCGCCAATTAATGTGGGGGTTTTAATTTTAAATGATGATGCTAGAGTGTTAAGATTCTGTTTTACTAAGGGGACTCAAAGTACCGAGCTCGGTTAAGAGCTCACAAACAGACAGGACAGATATTTGTACTTGCACACCCTATCTTCAATACCATCAGTCGGTTAAATGAAACTCAGAATTCAACTTTCTTTTAATTTTGGAAATGCAATGACATTAAAAGAATTGAATTAAATTTCTCAAATTAAACTTTATGAAATGCTGCCTCGAATCCCGGAGGAGGTGAGTATGAGTTCGTTTCCCGGCACCACGGACGTATGCCAAGACTTTGGCCTCAACTCGATGATTACCTCTGTCACACAGGCAGAGTAGAATACAGGACACTGCAATTTCAGAAACAGAAATGACACAGTTTATAATGGGAAACTGAAAGCATGAGCACACATATAATGAGTTTCCAATGTCATTCTACTGGATGAATATATATAGGTTATTCACAGCTAACCAGAAATATTTATGAATATATATAGGTTATTCACAGCTAACCAGAAATATTTATGAATATATATAGGTTATTCACAGCTAACCAGAAATATTTATGCTACCATAATAGCATACAAAACATTAATTCTTTACTGGTTTTAAAGAAAATAATATATTCACAATAAATGAAGAATAAGCAAGACAAATACAGTACTGTATGTATTCCTTAAATTGTGGGCAACCACAAAAGTTGCAATGCTTATTCCGGATATGAAATTAATATGGTAAAACACTCTATTTAGGGTAAAGGAAGAATCTACGAGATAAATACAGTATTCATTCACTTTTAGTTATCAAGAACTTTGCAATAAAAAAAAGGGGTGCAAAACCACCTTTTGAGGTATTTGCAACTTATAACTCAAAACACTTTATCCCCAACATATGAAGAATTAGCAAGATAAATACGGTATGCATTCATTAAAATGTGGTTAACAAGAAATATTTGCATAGCCAACTGGGAAAAATTACCTTTTGAATATTTGCAATTTGGCTTTTTGGCAAATAGCTTTACTGACGAGTTTTTGAAGTAAAAAAAAACACTTTATTTACGATGATAGAAAGGGGTGAAATGAAATTAGAATTTATTAGGAAGAGAGATAGATTTTTACGGGCTCATAACTTAGTCTTCAGAGGATGAGATTTTCGTTTATCACATTCAGTGAAAAGAAACTTCTCAGCAATATATACCAGCTGTAATTTACAGGTTAAGGAATTAACTTTGGCATGTGAGATTCCAGTGTGGTAATCTACAAAATTTCGTGTGACTGGGAATGGAATCTGAGAATAGAAATCCATAAGATTTATCCAGTAACGAATGTAACTAATTCTCGAAAATAAACCAATTTGCTTGACCCACGAGCTTTACCATACACTATCCCTCACCTTGTTGTGCTAGATGAATTCCTTGTTGTGCTAGATGAATTCCTGTGAAGATGCCACGTAAAATGATTTTAAATAAACTTAGACCACCCAGGCGAGATGTTGCCTCTGGGCAGTCTTGGCGCAAAAGAGAGCGTCTCCTCGTGGGGCTTCGTGACGTCATCTGTAGGAGACATTCCTAGAGCAGTAATTGGCTCTGATTTCATTTTAAGGATTATTTTAGTGGTGGTCCCTGGCAGGCAATTATAGCAGAGATGCAAGGGAGAGACAGTATTTTTAGGTGCAACAAGTGGAAGCAAATAAAATAAAACGAGAATACTAATGAAAAGTTAGGTTACTGGTTCTGTGTTTCTTTATAATTTTCTTGGCCCGTTGCAGGCAGAAAAATAGGAGCAGCCTTTATATTGGGGCTATACTTCTACACGTACAAGAAGAGTAACTAAACTATATAGAATTAGCTATAAGCTAAAATACAAATTGCAAATAATCATAATCTGCGAAAGTCAAGAAGTGGGAATTAATTTTTTTAGTTAGAAAATAACAGTTATATTAAAGGGAATTATTTTAATTGATAAGGCATCTAACAGCCTCTGTTGACATTGAGCGAAACACTCTGTCACAGACATCAATGTTGTCAGTCTTGGCTATGCCTTCAAGATGTTGTACCTTGTGTCTGAGACCCTGGGCGTTCCAGTGTAGGATCCCGAGATTAGACATTTTGATGATTTGAGGAGGTGGAAGTGGTAGGAGTGTTGGGTTGTTGAGGCTGCTGGTGGGTTCTGGAGACGAGGGCGTTGGCGTCAATGGAGTGTGCTACTTCGACGACTTGATTGTAGGCATCTTGGGTGGTGGCTCTGGTATCGAGGAGTCGGACGGCTGCCTGTACGGATTGAATAAGAAGGTTGGTGAGCTCGTTTACTGTGAAGAGGGTTTGCTGTTTGGAAGAGGAGGCAGAGGAAGGTGTCTGGATAGGCTGTTTAGGTATGGGGGTATGGGATTTTAGTCTAGGGTCCCGGGACCTAGTGTGGTGAGTGGGTGTGTGTGTGGTCTGAGTGTTCTGGGTGTTACGTGTGACTGCATTGTGAGTTTGAGTGTTGCGTGGGGTGGAGGTGTTGGTGTGAGTGTTGTGTGTGGGGTTGATAGGAGTGTGAGTGTTGTTTGGGGGGATGGTAGGAGTGTGAGTGTTGTGTGATGGGGTGGATGGAGTTGGTGTAGGGGTGGAAGCTGTAGGAGGTGTGATCTGTGTGTTAGGAGCTGGGTTGGTGTAGTGTGGTGGGTTTTGGTTGGGGAGGTTAGGTGTGAGTGGGGCAGGAGGGGGCATTTGCCAAGGATTGGAGGTGGGGGAGGAGCTGGGGTGAAGTTGAGGGTGGTGTGATTGGTGACAGGGGCAGAAGGAGGGGTTCTTTGAGGAATCCTCTTCAGCCTTTCTGGGCAGCGGTTGTTCCATGCGTGATGGTTCCCTTTGCAGTTCGGGCACTTGGCAACTGTTGCTTCTTTTGCCTTGAATTTGTTAAGGCAGCGGTCGGTGGAGTGTTTCCCACTGCAGATTCCACATCTCTCTGGGAAATGGCAAGTATTCCTGTGGTGCCCAAATCTTTGGCACCGGAAACATCTTAGGGGTTCTGGGGTGTAGTCTCTTATGTAGAACTTGCCCCAGATGCCGAGGTTTACTTGCGAAGGGGGTGGACCACAGATGTGGACCAGAACTTGCTTTGATGGAACGGTTTGGCCCTCTATTTTGGAGGAGCATCGTGAGGCAGCCTAGGAATATGCAATCTGCCCATCCCTCTCTTTCCTGTAAGATTTGGCTTACCTCATCATAAAATTCTAATAAGTTTGTTACTGTTGATCTACCTTCTCTGAAGCCATGTTGCCTCACTGACAAAAAGTTGAAGGATTCCAAGTGAAGAGAGATATGTTTCCTTAGTAGTTTCTCCATAACTTTGCAAACAATACTGGTCAAGGAAACTGGTCTATAGTTCAGAGCCGTATCCCTCCTTCCCTTTTTGAAGATGGGTATCACATTTGCTTGTTTCCAGCATCTTGGAATCTCCCCCGACTCCAGTGACTCCTTAAATATGATACTTAGTGCCACTGATATTGTGTTTGCGCATTTTTTAAGCACATGAGGGGATATGTCATCAGGACCTGTAGCTTTATGAACATCTAAATCCATCAGCGCTTTGCATACCTCTGTGGCTGTAAGGTTGATGTTCTCTAATACCGGCCCTTGAGCTTCTATCACTGCAATCTGAGGGGGTGGGGTATATTCTACTGTAAATACTGACTGAAACTCCTTGTTCAATTCTTTGCAGATCTCTTCATCCGTCTCAGTGATGCTTCCATCCGCTCTCTTTAGCCTTAAAACCTGTTCTTTTACCTTCAGTTTTCCTCTGATAAAGCTGTGGAAAAGCTTGGGATTTTCTTTAGCCTTCCTGGTGATGTCCCTCTCATAGTCTCTCTCTGCCTCTCTCCTTTTACTTAGGTAGTCATTTCTTGCTCTTTTGTAGGTTTGCCAGGCATTTATGTTTTTTCTCCTCCTATACCTTTTCCAGCATTTGTCTCTCCACTCCTTAGCTCTTTTACACCCATTATCGAACCATTTCTCTCTGGCATGAATTACACCTACTTTGGTGACAGGTATGCAGCAATCTACTATCTTCCCATATTTCTCACAAAAGATGTCATACATTTCTTGTACAGATTTGTTGTAAAATAAGGTTCTCCAGTCAATAACTGCAAAAAGCTCATTCATTTTGATGTAATCTCCTTTCGGATAGTTCCTCCTCATGTCCTCAGTGCCTCTACTCTCAGGAAGAATATCTTCAATGATATACTCCATCAACAACACACAGTGGTCACTCTTTCCAATTGGTGGTTCATACTCAATATTTTCAATATCCAACACATTATCTGTGAACACTAGATCAAGTAGTGATGGCTCATCCCCACCCCTGGCCCTTGTTGGTTCCATTACATGTTGGTGTAGGAAATTCCCTTGTATGCAATCTAGGAATCTTCCCCCGAATGAGTCCTCACCACTGTGTGGGTCAAGATTTATCCAATCTATCTCTTTATGATTAAAGTCTCCCATAATCAAAATCCTACATTTTTTTCCCGTGCCATGTTAACAACTGAGTTTATGACTTCAATAGTACCTATATGACTTTCCTCATAAACTTCAAGCCTATTTTGGTTCCTTGGTGGGTTGTATACAACAGTTATTATAATGCTCTCTGACCCAGTATTTATGCGAGCAACAAGAAATTCCTTGAACTCACTTTCTATAGCCAAGTTTATTTCTTCAACTTGAATCTTTTCACTTATGAGCAGTGCTATCCCTCCACCAGTCCTCTCAGATCTTTCAACCCTTAGTATTCTGAAGCCCTTAGGAAAAACTGTGACACTGTTTATGTCCTCACTCAACTTAGTCTCTGTAATTGCTACTATATCTGCCTTACTGTTGTGAATCCTATCTTTTAATTCTACTGCCTTACCAGCTAATCCATCAGCATTTGTGTATAACAATCTTAATGAGGCCCCATCTCCTGATCTTCTGTCGTTATCTTCTTTATCTCCCCTTTGTCTGGAAGAACTCTGTAATGAAAATTTATCTTCTCTTCTTCATTTCTTTCATCATTTAACCTTCTTGCCTCTTGCAACAAGTTTTTGATCTTTCCCATCTCTTCCTGTGTTCTGTATCGTCTAATGAACACTTCTTTGAATTCTTGAAGGTCTTTTAGACTTTTTTTTCTCAACAATATTTCCCTACATGTTTCCCCTCTCTCAAAGGTTACTTTTGTTGGTCTCGGCTTTCCTTCCCTCGAATATTTACCTAGTTGGTGCATGTTTACAATATCCTCAGGACCACATACTACTCCAAGCTTTCTTGTCAAGTCTACCTATTACCTAATTGTGTTTATGGGAAATAGCCCAAATCTCGTATCTTCCCGTCTCCTGATCGGTTCCATATTGTACTCAGTGATACTTATCATACCTGTCTTTAAAACTATGGATTGAGATAGCATTAACTACCTCCTTGCTTAGTGAATTCCAATTATCAACTACTCTTGTGTGTGATTACCTAATTGTGATTACCTAATTGTGTTTACAGGAAAGAGCCCAAAGCTCGTATATTCTCGTCTACTGATCGGTTCCATTTTGTACTTAGTGATACTTATCATACCTGTCCTTAAAACTATGGATTGAGATAGCATTAACTACCTCCTCGCTTAGCCAATTCCAATTATCAACTACTCTTACACTGAAAAAGTATTTCCCTACATCCTGCAAAGAAGTTTTCTTACAAAACTTCAAACTATGACCTCTAGTTCTAGAGCCAGCCATATCAAAATATCGATCCCTATCCACTCTTTCACAACCATGAAAGAATTTAATGACTGTCACCATATCTCCCCCTCAATCCTCTAGCTTCGAGTGATAGTAAGTCTAATTCCCTCAGCCTCACATCATAACTGAGATTACGTATTTCTGGCACCAGAAATACGTAATTCCAAAAGGGGCTGCATATTCGAGTTTTGGCCTCACATAGGTTACATAAATATTTCTGCACATTTCCTTGTCCATGTGCCTGAAGGCTACCCTTACATTTGATAAGAAGGCATATGCTGCCCTTACTATGCCATTCATATGTATTTCTGGAGACAAATCTGCCAGTATGTTTACTCCTAGATATCTCATTTTGTCTCATGAAGTTGTACTCCTGCCACCGAGTAGTCAAGCTTGGGCCTTCTTGCACTTGTACTCATTCTCATTACCTTACATTTTGAAGTATTGAATTTCATTAGCCACTTTTCTGGCCACTCATGCAGACTATTTAGACCTTCCTGAAGTTCTCTACCATTGTTCTCATTTCCTACTTTCTTTACAATATTTCCATCATCTGCAAACATATTCATGAATGAATTTACAGACTCTTGTAGGTCATTTACATATACAAGGAACAAAAGTGGCCCTAAAACTGAACCCTGTGGAACTCCAATACAAACTCCTCTCCATTCAAACACTGAGTGTCTTACTCTAACCCTCTGTTCCCTTCTTTCTTAGTAAGTTTTTATCCATTTCAAGACATTTCCACCTATTCAAGCCATTACTTGCAGCTTCCTAATAAGTCTCCCATGTGGAACACTGTCAAATGCTTTCTGGAAGTCTAGGAATATGCAATCTGCTCAGCCCTCTCTTTCCTGTAAAATTCGGCTTACCTTATCATAAAATTCTAATAAGTTCGTTACAGTTGATCGACCTTCTCTGAAGCCATGTTGTCTCAATGACAAAAAGTTGAAGGATTCCAAGTGAAGAGAGATATGCTTCCTTAGTAGTTTCTCCATAACTTTCATAACTTTGCAAACTTTGCTGGTCAAGGAAACTGGTGTATAGTTTAGAGCCGTATCCCTCCTTCCCTTTTTGAAGATAGGTATCATGTTTGCTTGTTTCCAGCATCTTGAAACTCCCCGGACTCCAGTGACTCTTTAAATATGATACTTAGTGCCACTGATAGTTTAAGCACATGAGGGGATATATCATCAGGACCTGTAGCTTTATGAACATCTATCTCCATGAGTGCTTTGCATACCTCTGTGGCTGAATGTTTTATTTTCTCTAATGCCAGCCCTTGAGCTTCTATCACTGCAATCTGAGGGGGTGGGGTATTTTCTACTGTAAATGCTGACTGAAACTACTTGTTCAGTTCTTTGCAGATCTCTTCATCCGTCTCAGTGATGCTTCCATCTGCTCTCTTAAGCCTTAAAACCTGTTCTTTTATCTTCAGTTTTCCTCTGATAAAGCTGTGGAAAAGCTTTTGATTTTCTTTACCGTTCCTGGTGATGTCCCTTTCATAGCCTCTCTCTGCCTCTCTTTTTTTACTTAGGTAATCATTTCTTGCTCTTTTGTGGGTTTGCCAGGCATTTATGTTTTTCTCCTCCTATACCTTTTCCAGCATTTCTCTCTCGACTCCTTAGCTCTTTTACACTCATTATCGAACCATTTCTCTCTGGCATGAATTACACCTACTTTGGTGACAGGTATGCAGCAATCTACTATCCTCCCATATTTCTCACAAAAGATGTAGCACATTTCTTGTACAGATTTGTTGTAAAATAAGGTTCCCCAGTCAGTAACTGCAAAAAGCTCATTCATTTTGATGTAATCTCCTTTCGGATAGTTCCTCCTCATGTCCTCAGTGCCTCTACTCTCAGGCAGAATATCTTCAACGATTTACTCCATCAACAACTCACAGTGGTCACTCTTTCCAATTGGTGGTTTATACTCAATTTTTTCAATATCCAACACGTTATTTGTGAATACTATATGAAGTAGCTATGGCTCATCCCCACCCCTGGCCCTCATTCGTTCCATTACATGTTGGTGTAGGAAATTTCCTTGTATGGAATCTAGGAATCTTGCCCCGAATGAGTTCTCACCACTGTGTGGGTCAAGATTTATCCAATCTATCTCTTTATGATTAAAATCTCCCATAATCAAAATCCTACATTTTCTCTCCCATGTAATGTTAACGACTGAGGTTATGACTTCAATAGTACCTATATGAATTTACTAATAAGTTTCTAGCCCATATTGGTTCCTTAGTGGGCTATATACAACAGTTATTATAATGCTCTTTGACCCAGTATTTATGCGAACAACAAGAAATTCCTTGAACTCTCTTTCCATAGCCAAGTTTATTTCTTCAACCTGAATCCTCTCACTTATGAGCATGCTATCCCTTCATCAGTCCTCTCAGATCTTTCAATCCTTAATATTCTGAAGCCCTTAGGAAAAACTGTGACACTGTTTACGTCAACACTCAACTTAGTATCTGCCTTACTGTTGTGAATCCTATCTTTTATTTCTACTGCCTTACCAGCTAATCCATCAGCATTTGTGTATAACAATCTTAATGAGGCCCCATTCCTTGATCTTCTATCATTATCTTCTTTATCTCCCCTTCGTCTGAAAGAACTCTGAAATTAAACATTTTCTTCTCTTCTTCATTTCTTTCCTCATTTAACATTCTAGTCTATTTCAATAAGTTTTTGATCCTTTCCATCTCTTCCTGTGTCCTGTATCATCTAATGAACACCTCTTTGAATTCTTGATGGCTCTTTGGGCTTTTGTTCCCCATCATCAGTATTTTTATACATGTTTCCCCTCTCTCAAAGGTTACTTTTGTTGGTCTCTGCTATCCTTCCCTAGAATATTTACCTAGTTGGTGAATGTTAGCAATATCCTCAGGACCACAAACTACTCCAAGTTTTCTTATCAGGTCTACAACCCTAACTTTATTTTCTTCAAGTCTCCCTTGCCATGTTGGCTCTTGGGATTCGATTATGTCTGAGATTACCACTGTCTTCTCCTTATCAAGTACCTGTTTAATCAGTGTATTTGCCCTTTCCATCACAACATCTTTAATTTTTTCTATTAATGTTTCTTTACAGTCAATTGTTTGTATGTTTTCCAGTGCCAACACCTTCACAGCCTCTTTTACTGCCACATTTCCCTTAAGTGCATTAGCAAAGGACATATTCATGGCATCATGTTCCGTATTCAGCTCCTGAAACTCTTTTCTAGACTGTTCAATGTTTTCCTTAATCTGGACATTCCAAGCTGCAATGTCGTCTTTCTCAGAAGAAAGCAGTGAACTAACATTTAATTCATTCAGGTTGTCATGCAGCTCTTTATTGTTATCTTCCTGTTTAGCAAATCCTTAGTACTTTCTAGTGTATTTATCTATTACTCATCTTCATGAGTAGTAGATTAATACACTCGAAAGTACTAAGGATCTGAAAATTCTTTTATTTTCCTTACGTATCCACACCCATTCACAATTACAAACTTCAAATGTTTCTCGTGATGTAAAAGCATTTATATATATATATATATATATATATATATATATATATATATAATATATATATATATATATATATATATATATATATATATATACATATATATATATACATATATATATATATATATATGAATATATATATATATATATATATATATATATATATATATATATATATATATATATATATATATATATATATATATATATATATATATATATATATATATATATATATATATATATATATATATATATATATATATATATATATATATATATATATATATATATATGCATATATATATATATATATATATATATATATATATATATATATATATATATATATATATATATATATATATATATATATATATATATATATATATATATATATATATATATATATATATATATATATATATATATATATATATATATATATATAGTCACCGAAGCAAAGCAGTAGTGTTTGTGACTTTGAGGCGTCAGGCTGAGGATTCGCGCCCCGCCATGGTCTGAGGTTAGAAAGGGCATGTACTCAGGGTGGCGATTACATCTGCCTAAACAAGTTCTTCACAAGAAGGCAATCGTTCTAGCCCTTGGTAGAAAAGATAGTCCCTGACATAAAAGTGAATCTCATATATATATATATATATATATATATATATATATATATATATATATATATATATATATATATATATATATATATATAGAGAGAGAGAGAGAGAGAGAGAGAGAGAGAGAGAGAGAGATTTGGTGCCTGCGCATTCATGGTAAAGGCTAATTCGTGTACATATATAGCTTCCAGAAATTTCAAAGAATGTGCTTGTTTCCCAGGATGTAGTATTTTTGTAGTTTTCTCTAACATTTTGCGTGCAATGGAGGTTTGATCTTTTGTAAACATATGGTGACGAGTTGCACCTTCTTGCATATGAAAGTTATCGCTTATTATCATTTTAGTTATTGTCATTCCAATATTTGAAAATGGAAGATTTGAAGTCTTCATGGGGCATGTATATACGTAATTAACGTGACTTCCTTAGAGGGCGTTTCCAGAAGACACGAGCTTTTTTTTCTTCCTTGATGTTCTCCCTTGAGGGTGAGCGGACCTTCCCTTTTTGGCCCGCAGATGGGTTTTTGTTGATTGGAGGTGGTATTTGCTCTTGAGGGTGAATTAGCTTTCCTATTTTGGCACGGAGGTGGGGTGATGTCTGGTTATTGTTGGTGGTATTCAGTCTTGATTGTGATCGAACTTTCCTATTTTGGCCCGCAGGTGAGGTTGTGCAAAACTGTAAAGATAGTGGAAAACATAAGTGTTCAGTTGAGGATTATTAGTTTACATCAAACAATTTAATGAATTCCTGTTTTGGTGGTGAGAGAGAGTTAATACATGCTTATCTTGGTGGAGGGTATTGACTGATGATATTTAGTAGACTGTTCATGTAGTTGTTTGTTGGTAGTGTGATTATGGAGCTAGCAATTTGAAGGGCATTTGGATCTTCGCTGGATGTTGCGGGGGCACCAGTTTTCCATTGAATTTCTGAAAAGGAATCACTTTCGAGGATGTAGTGGAGCAGTGGATGTGGTGAGGCTACCTGTCAGAAGGTGCATTCCCTGATGATATCATCCACTATTTGCCAGGTGCACTTGTACCTGACTCTCAGATGGTACACATTGACTGCCGTGCTTCGTCGAAGGTTCTTAGGCAGGGTGATTTGCTGAAGATCAGTGGTGGCTTTGTACCACCAGGTGAAGGGGGAGCCAATGTCCGTGCACAGGTTGTGTTTAGTTATTAAGACGTTAATGAGTGACTTGGTGGCTTTGTTTTTCATCTGTTGAATCCCAGGAGGAAGAGGTATTTGGATTTCTGCTCTAAGAGTGGCTTGTTTGGTGGCTTGATTGGCTTCCTCAATTCCCTTGATGCCGACGTGGCTGGGAATCCAGGCAAGAGTGATGGCTCTTCCAAGGCTGGTTGTCCTGTGGTAGTGGCTGAGGATGGTGGTGATGATACGTACATTGTCTCTGAGGAGTGGCTTCTTGATGGTCTGTAAGGAGCCTTTAGAGTCAGAGAGAATTAGGGCATGGCCAGCTCCTTTCTGGATGAAGAAGTCGAGGGCGTTAGCTATGGCAACAAGCTCAGTCTGGAGCGATGAGCAGGAGTTTGACAGTCTCCAGGATAGGACGTGGTTTCCAGTGGTGAATGCGGCGGCTGAGGCTACTGTTTCTTGATTTACTGAACCGTCAGTGTAGAAGACCTGAGAGTTAGGCCTGCTCCAGCTCTGAAATTTGTCCTTGTATATGTTTTTAAGGACAAGCGGGTTTACCAAGCTTTTGGGGTTGTCAGGGAGCTCGATCTTTATGTCGAGTGGTTGGTCATTCCATGGGGGTGGGCATCAGTATTCAGGAAGCGGAGTGTCCTGTATCTTGGTTAGGATATTCTCCATGACTGGCAGTACTTGCAGGCTAGTGCAGACCTTGGCTGCCCAGGTTCTAGGATAGTGGTCGGGGTGGCAATTGAGGGCTAGATGGAGATTTATGTCAGCGAGGCATTTATGTTTGGCAGTAGTGGTGTTGGCCACAAAGAGGGTCAGTCTTTGCTGAGCTCTGAGTTTGAGTGGCATGAGTCCCGATTCCATCTGGATGTTTTCTCTCTTGGTCCACATGGGGGCTCCTAGTATGGTACGCATGGCGTTGTTTTGAATGACTTTTATCTTGTCCCACTGTTGGTCTGTTAGTAGCCAGAGTGTGGGACAAGCATAGTCTATGAGGCCTGACATCCGACGAAGGACCGCTTGTCACTGGCTGCATTTGTCGAGCAAGTGTCGAATTTCAGGTTCAAAGGCTAGTTTGCCGTCGATGATTACACCCAGGTATTGGTGTTTGGTAACCCAGTCCACAATCTCACTACCTATGACCTGATTAGTGTCTGGTCTCCACTGGTGGATGGGAAGGGCCTTGGTTTGCGGGCATTGATTTTAGCTCCGAGGGAGATGGAGGCTTGGTGAATATTGGTGAGGCAGCGCTGTGTCTTGTTAGAGCTCCTGTCACCTATTGTGATGAGGGCAAAGTCATCTGCATAAGGATTCCACCTTGGGGGGTCTCATTTTCGTGTTTTTTGTAGTGCCCTTTTACTTTGACTCGTGCACTACGGTTTTGTAGACTTTGCTAGATCCATGAGAGAACTTTACCTTTGATCTGCTTTGCAATGAGAGCTGAGAGTATTGCTGGCACATTGGCTAGTTCAAAGGCCTTCTCTAGGTCTAGAAAAACGATGTATCCACGGCAGTTGTTGATAAATGATAGCATTGAGGCTATTCATTCTGAGGTGCCTAAGCCAGGCTGGTAGGCAAATATGTTTTCTGGGAAGGGTGGGCATTTCCAGCAGA
This sequence comes from Halocaridina rubra, assembly GCA_037179515.1. Classification (NCBI taxonomy): domain Eukaryota; kingdom Metazoa; phylum Arthropoda; class Malacostraca; order Decapoda; family Atyidae; genus Halocaridina; species Halocaridina rubra. The sequence goes on along the minus strand of JAXCGZ010000112.1, from coordinate 19,985 downwards.
CTCTGTTAAGTACCATATTTTCTGCTGTCTTGCTCAGGCAGCTTAGGAGGGAGAAGGGGCGAGGGTTGTCAGGGTCCTGTGGTTTTGGGATGGGCTGAATGTCTGCTCTGTTCCGTGAGGCTGGTCTGATTCTTCGTGTGTATGTTGAATTGACCAGACTCTGTTAAGTACCATATTTTCTGCTGGCTTGCTCAGGCAGCTTAGGAGGGAGAAGGTGCGAGGGTTGTCAGGGTCCTGTGGTTTTGGGATGGGCTGAATGTCTGCTCTGTTCCATGAGGCTGGTCTGATTTTTCGTGTGTATGTTGAATTGATCAGAGAGAGCAGAGCTAGCTCCCCTTGGGGCCCCATATTTTGAATCATTGTGCATGTGATTCTATCAGCACCTGGGGCTGTGTTCTTAGAGGTTTTGCTTACTCTTAGTAGTTCAGTCAGAGAGAAGGGGGCATCTGTTTCATCTTCAGTGTTGATGGCCTCTTCTATTTCTTTCCATCTTGCCATGGTGAGATCCCGAAGAGTTGTTCTGGTGGCGATGGGGAGCTGGTTGGAGCTTGCTCTATCCGCGAGTTTGAAGGAGAGTTCTTCTGCTGCCCTGCTAGGATCCTTGTGGGGGATGACTTTAGGAGGTTTACCTTTAGCAAAGGAGTTAATACTCCTCCACATCTGGCCCACAGAGGTGTGAGCATCTAGGGTGGAACACCACTCTAGCCATTTTTTCCTCTTAATGTTGCGTGTCTCTTCATGGACATGTTCATTGACTTCCTGGAGAGTGCGGTAGGAGTCTTCAGTGCGACGTTTCCTGTGCATTTTACGGATGACGTTGAGCTGGTGATTGAGTTCTTTAACTCTGTCACAGTAGTACCATCTGTCCTGATGAGTGGTGTGTTGTGGTTTACAGAGGAAGATGGAGGAGTTTGCTGCAGCTTGCAGGGCATTAACTAGCTCGGCCTCTGCTTGGTCGATATCTTCTAATGGTGTGTAGGCTGAAAACCAATTGCTGAGGTGCTCCTGGAATTGGCACTAGTCGGCCTTCTTGAAATTCCATCGAGGGAGAGGAGCAGGGATTTGGAAGATTTCAGGAATTGGCAGCGTGAGATGGATCCCGTAGTGGTCGCTTGTGACCAGGGGATGAACTCTCCATGTGGTGTCTTGCTTTAGGGTGTTGGAGACAAAGGTGAGGTCCAGTATTCCACCTCTGTCATGAGTTGGCTCATGATTGTTGAGAAGGGAGACATCTTCTTGGTCGTCCAGCAGGTTCATGATGTGTCTGCATGCAGCACAGGGACGCTCATACCTGAATCTTGGATGGTGCTTGCTGAAGTCGCCTCCTATTACCAAGTCACGATGACCGGCTATCCTAAAGAGGGTAGTCAGGTCTAAGCCACCATTGTGTTGTCTGTAAATGTTGTACAGATCGATGCAGCTGCCCTGACGTCTGATGTTAACAGCAAGGACGTGGACATCTTCGCCGCAGTAGACTGGTCGGGTTATATCTTGGCTAAGAGGTTTCTCCTGATGAATTTGGCAGGACACGAGCCTGTTTCTTAAAAGTAGGTGTGTGTCGTTTTCCTTTCTGTAATCAATGTGTAATTCAACTTTTCTTCAGGATCAGCGCTGATCCTGAAAGAAAAGTTGAATTACACATTTATTTATATATTTATTTATCTATTTATTTATTTATTTATTTATATAGAATTATTAACTAGGATATATATATATATATATATATATATATATATATATATATATATATATATATATATATATATATATATATATATATATATATATATATATATATATATATATATATATATATATATATATATATATATATATATATATATATATATATATATATATATATATATATATATATATATATATATATATATATATATATATATATATATATATATATATATATATATATATATATATATATATATATATATATATATATTTATTTAGAAAGCAGTATGTTCAACAGTCATTTTGTCTTATGCTATCCCGTAATTAACCAAATTTTACATGAATATTATTCTTTTTTACAATTCACAATTCCAAGTCTTTCCACTACATGTGCTTTCACTTATCATATCTTTCCTTAAAATGATGAATGCATTTACTATTTTACAGCTTCCGGGCTAAGCGAATGACAGTTATCACTATTCTTACACCAAAGAGTACTGCCAAAAAAAGTTGATGACAGACTTCTGTCCCTCAATTCACATTTATACAGACGAACTTTGGTCTACTGTATAGTTACAGATATTCTCTCTTCTCTACTATATCTATGGAAAGGCCTGATTTCTTAAACAGTGTAAACCTAGGATACCATATTGTTAGTTAGCAAGACACACGCAAATGGATTTCATAAACGCATCTGACGCTGTTCTGTGTATGACTAGGATTCCGTACGGGATCCTAGCCATACACAGAACCGCGTCAGATACGTTTATGAAATCCATTTGTGTGTGTCTAGCTAACTGATAGTATGGTATCCTAGGTTTACACTGTTTAAGAAATCGGGACACTCTTGCACTAACACATCTGTTTGCTAAATTAGATGAATTTTTGAATAAATATATAATTCAGACACCAACCTTCGTGGAGACTGGAAAAGGTTAGTTAAGTTAGATATATCACGTAAGGATTTCTCCTTGTAAATCGCTAGACTGAATTAAATTCTATACCATTTTTAAAATACCAGTCTTTTGTGAAAGTATAGTTGATACAATCCTAGGCATTTGCAACTTTTCCCTATCGTTATTTTTCAAGGTGTTCTAATGATATGCAGCTCTGATATAAAATTTATTTTGCTTTCCTGAAATCCGTTCTGTCTCAGTGGAATTTTCTCATACGTTACTAACCAGTGACTAAGAGTCGTGTCTTGCACGTACCTAAGAAGAAGAAGAAGAGCATGTTATTGTTTGTGTTTGATGATGCGAAGTAGAATGTTATGTATAATAGTTAAGTAATATAATAAATGGAGAGAAACAAATAAGGAGTGCCGTTGTAGAAACAAAACTCCTGAACAACATCTGAACCTGACCTTGAATTTTTTAATTAGACTCCAATCGTCTTGTACTTCATCATACGGAACGAGGCAAGTTATAGTTGGGATTGAGTTATCAGCATTGACCCAATGACGGGCTTGTCGTCTACTGATATTCAATGAAAAGATAATCAACGTGAATGTTTATACACATCGGACTTGTTGGTTTTCTGCAATTTTAGTTATAGCCAGGTAGAAATATTTTTTCCTATCATTACAATGTGCTCGGTTAATGTAACATCTACACCCTTACCTACGAGAAAACTCGGGAGATATAGTTATTAGGTTAGTTCACCCCCAGTTAATAAAGGAGATGGTTAATAAAGTTGTATATTAGTTTCAGGGTGTGTAGTCGCCGTGGCTCAGTCGGTAGCGTCTCCGACTCTGAGGCGTCAGGTCGAGGGTTTGCGCCCCGCCACGGTCTGAGGTTAGCAAAGGCATGCACTCAGCGTAAGAATTACATCTGCCAAAACAAGTCCTTCGCAAGAAGGCAACCGTCCTAGCCCTTGGTTGATAAGGGAGTCCGTGACGTAAAACCGACACCGGAACCGATATTAGTTTCAGGGTGATAATTCCATCTTGGAAGCTCATATGCGAACTAATAATAATTGAGGATGACGTCTGTTTACTTGGGGCACGAACATTTGCCCCTTGGACGATTGTTTCATAGACATTAACGCCTAACTTAATGCAAAGAACATACAATTTCCCCCTGATAATATGAAAGGAAAATATGTGATTAAAAAATAAGGAATTAAAAGGTTTAATATGTGATTAAAAATAAGGAATGAAAAAGTTAGGTTAAATTTGGTTAGATGAGCAATGAATGAGCAGAAAAATATAAAACTGCAATATATAATTGTTATTTTTGATTACTGAAGGAGCAATTGTCATAGGACGCAGTTTTTCTTAGAGGAATCATTCTAAATGGTAAATTCCTAGGGGCAATTGTCCAAGGGTCAATCGAGCAAATTTTTTCAATTTGACACTTCTCACTTAGGAGTTGAAAATTATGTTTTTCCTATGGTTGTTTTATGTGTTTTAAATGCGTGGCCAGAAATGTATGCTAATCGAACCTAACCAAAAGATACTTTTTTTTTATGAGTTTGACAACGGGACAGGCAAGAAAATTGTCATGAGTACGCCTGGGCACCAAGAAAATATTAAGACGAAAGAGTAGAATTCAAGGACAAGGCAGAAATAAGGGAATAATGCACAATAGGAAAAGGATAGAATGAAAGAATAATTGAAGTATTAATGATATATATATATATATATATATATATATATATATATATATATATATATATATATATATATATATATATATATATATATATATATATATATGGCAGGATTAGGCCCTGAGATGACGATAGATATGCTTTTTGAAGGAAGATAGGTTACAAGAATTAGGAAATACAGAGGAAGAAGAGAGTACGAGTCTAGAGGTGAATGGGAAGAGCAGTCGCTGCACCTACCAATCTGCAAGATACAAATCTCCTCTCTGTATCTGTGAGATGAGGTTGCTTGGCGGGTGTTATGCAGCCTTGTCAGTGGGGGAGGGATGCAGCTCACCAACTCATCTGAGTAGCGATGGAAGTAGAGATAGAGCACCTTAAGTTAGGTTAGATTAAGTTAAGTTAGGTAGTTAGGTCAAGTTAGGTTAGGTTAGGTTAGGTTATCACCAGTTGGCCAATCATGAGGAGTGCCCTATCACGTTTACAGCACTGAGATGCTTCTTCTCCTGTCTATCTGAGAAAGAGAATCCAGATTAAAAGTAAGAGAGAGGTCACTGATGAGTCTGACTGCCTTAGATTCAACCTTATCAAGGAGACAGATAAAACAAAAAGCACCCAAGATGTGCGAGTAGTATTCTAAACGTAAGATCTTTATAGATTTTAAGTAACTGGAGAGAGGAAAAGTAATGGCGAAAACGAAACAACGCCCCCAGTTTTTGGATGCAGAATTTGAAATTTCGCTTATGTGACACCTCTAAGATTAGTTAGAGGCTGTCTGGATTCCTAATATTTTAATAGACTTAATAGTAATTTACGACTGTTTTCAAAGTCACATCCATTTGTAATGCATAAAGAATTGTAGAAAGAATATAATTAAAACCTCCATAAAAAAAAGTACCATATAAATAATTTACTTTACCGTATTTGCAGTTGGAACAGGTAATTTCTGTTGGTAAAAAACCATAAGAACGAAGAAAGTCAACACTTTTTTTTTTTAATGTCATGAAGCTGAAATACACATAATAAATAAATGACCATGTCACATATTAAGCCGTACATTTAATGGAGTAATGAATATGTGATATGGAAGAAAATCCAGTCAATGCATGCTCAGTATTCCTATTGTTATGATGCGCATGCTTAATTCCACCCTTATTTCACTGTCTTTGGCCAGTTATCCACAGGTCATCAGTACTCATACATGCTAACATATATTTAACATGGAAGACAGCAGGAGGAACAAGTCTCCTAGACATTAAGAGCAAATGATGGAAAAGTTATCATCTCTGAAAGTACTAATTAGTGATACTTTTGAAGTATACAAACAAATGTTTTATGTAGATTAACTTAAACAGCCTAAACTATTCTGTGGTTAGTGTCGCACTTGTATAAAGATACTGCCAGTTGTTTTAAGGGACAAGTACTCAGGGCAGTGATCATTTGGGGCAATTGTCCTGCCTTCGTTCATTCAGTGTAGTCATATGTAATCAGTTGGAATCAGTATCTAGGACTAAATATATGGGATGTTGTTTGTTGTTGAGAAAATGAATATTTAAACTAAAGAAAGAAAAATGAGATATGGGTTTAAAAGATAAAATCTATAGAATTTATGATGTTCACAGTACATACACAAGAAGAATCTGTATATATGCTTATAAGCAAAATTACTTATTTTTATAATTGTGTAGATGTGCATGACGGGTTTAGACTGCAGTAATGCAATGGTTAGAGGACTTGACTCAGGAAGTAAGGAACCCCTGTTTTAAACTAGCTCTGGGCATTAGTATGTTGTTCAGCCTTATTTCCCCAGCTTTAGTATGTCTGTCACCCTCATAATGATGATTAACAGTGACACTTAAAACAGCAAACAAGAAACATGTGCAAGAGGCAGTAATTTTTTACCTTAAGTCATATACACAAACTTTAGTATTTTTGAGTTAGATTTTATTTTTTTACAATTGTGTGTGTTAATCACCATTTTGTGGACATTGGAAAATACTGCTGCTATTACCTTACATGGATTGTGGTTTTCAGGTATCATTAAATAGACACAGGATATACCTGCAGTCTAGAATTTTTGCAAAATGGAAATAAATGTTTTTGTTTGTTTGTTTGTTTGTTTGTTTGGTTGAATTAAGTTAAGTTAGGTGATGTTAGACTTACATTATTATATGTAGAAGATCAGTGCCGATATCTGGCTTTCCCATATAGCTCTCAGTGAGTGTATGAGTGTTGGTGGAGCATTTGGCAGTGCGCAGTGCAGTCTTCCAAATTGTGTTTCCTGGGGTGTTAGCAATGTCTGTGGCCAGAAGGAGTCTTTGAGAAAAGACCCCTGGAAAGTCTCATTTTGAAAATATATGTTATTTTGTGTTGTGTTGAGAGATGAGTAATCGCTTGGGTGATCAAAGCCTCTCTTAGGTTCTTGTGCCCCGTAAGGGGTAGAGGTTGGTTGTGACTGTTCGGCCCCTTTTACTGCTTCTCTTCTGAGTTGCAGCACTGGAGGGTAACCCTATGCCAAAGACTCTGCCACTTCATATCCATAATCATAGTGATATTTCATCCTTCCTTAACTATTTCTTCTTGTGTGACAAATTGGTAAACTCACCTCAAACTCCACTTACTTTCCTTTATGGTATCCCTGCTAAATAAGCAGGGTTGGCTTGGGAAGCTCCCCAGGTAGGTGCCCACTCACCCATCAGGATAGATTTTATAGTTAAAGCTCTGGCCCTGGTGCATAAAAATAAAAATAAAATTCATCTTGGGAAACTTATTTCTGTTGAAATAAGTTTTTGTTATATATCAGTGAATTTGAAAATTTGTTAATTAAATGAATAATGGACGAAAGTATAAAACAAAACTATTTCACCATTCTTTTATAAAGTGTAACTTAACAATACATAGTCGGCACACAAATGTTGCAGGCATCCTTGCAAAAGAGTTATTATATAATTTTTTTTTCTTTTCCTGCAAGAAAAACACATGCCTTTTTCAAGAAAAACAGTGCACTGACAATCGTAATTAAACACACGTAGCTTTCAGATTTTTCAGTGCTCAATGAGCCAAAGGTAAAATACAAACAGCAAACTTCTATTTTGTTTTAGAATGTGAAGAATTGCATCATATTGTTCTATTTATTTAACATAATTCATCTCATAGAGGAACAAAACCTATGTGCTGTATTTGAATAAAAAATATGTAGGCTACAGTTTACGGTAGCATACTTCGATCTTGGTGTTGTTTTTTTAAGTATTGGTCATTTCGCTTTATTTATTAAAAAGTTGTTAAGTTAGATAATTAACCATTCAGTAATATTATATTGTGTTTTTGTGAATTGTTGCTTATTTTCAAATTCACCCACTCCCCTTATAAGGGGAAAAATGACTCTTGTATAGAATTAGTTGCATATATTGTAACTGCTTAAAGTACGTTGTAAATAGTATATTTAATTTACATTTATATGATATCATATACAACTCACCTTACATGTTTTTTGCTTGCTACTCGCCAGTGAATGTAGAGTAACTTTTCATTTTATGGACATAAAGCTATTTGTTTTATATCAAGAGTTCTTAACATATACATGCACAGATGCTATGAGATATCTGCAAATTTCAGTTACTCTCATTCCATCTTATACTTGACTGTGGGTCAAAAGCTCGGGTGTCCACAACTTTAGTGAGGTGGTTAGAGCTCTCAACTTTAGAAGTGACAAACCCATACTCAAGCCCACTGTAAGGCATTGATATTCCAGCTTCAGTCTGTCTGTATCCGCCCCCATTTGAATGGTGATTAGTAGTGACATGAAATGGCAAACAAGCAGCTTCACTGTAGGTCGTAGACTTTGGTTCAAGCCTATTACTTTATCATATCTCCTTGCATTCATACATGCATGTAAACATTTCACAGCACTGCAGTCATTTTTTATATTCCTGCTGTGTGCATTAAGGAATGGTGATTACTTCTCTGACAGCTGTGGATGTACAATTTTCATTCGTTTTCATGAGAATAGACCTGTATTTTGTGATGAAAGTTTCTTTTCGTAGCTAGATAAAAAGAATTTTGCTATCATAATTGGGAGAAAGTTTAAACACTTTATTCTTTGTTATCACTGATTTCTTGTTATGAATATATGTTGTTGTTTGCTGTTTTATGTGTCATTATTAATCCCCATTATAAGGGAGGGCAGACATGTTTGAGGTGGGGAATCAAGGCTGAATATCACGAGTTGAGTGCTCTAAACACTGCAAATCCCCATTTGTTTTAAGTCTATATTTTAGGTATACTAACTCTACCTTTCAAGAATTATTGCCAGTTCAGTAAGATGCATACAGTCTCTTAGGTTTATATTACTCTGGAGCCATAGCAAGTACATTTTATATGTTATTAAACTTTGTATGTGCTATTACAGATGTGTGATGTAAGATTGCTATAGTACTTATGTCCCCGGCAGTATTGCTAGATTGATGATATAATCAGAAGATCAAGACCTCAAAGCTCTTACTGTGAATCATGTTTCAGGATATTACAAATGAAGTTTTCGGGTATGAAAATTGGAAATATATACAATCCCATGAAGCCTGCAGCTTTTCTTGCATCCCAAGAAAAATTACTTAGTTTTGTAATACTGTATTATATATCATAATAAAATGTTGTAATCTATATTGTATTGTAAAGAAATAAAATCTATATAACTTGCTTTAAGAACTTAGTATTGCTGGTAATTTTGTACTTTCTCTTGCAGATCAAATCCAGAAAGCAACCCAGCTCAACTAAATTATGGTGTTGCTGTAACTGATGTAGATAATGATGGGGAATATGAGATTGTAGTTGCAGGGTAAGTTAAAAAGCCTTCTGGTTTTAAATAAGGTATTCTGGTTTTCCTTCATGACTAGTATTAGTTAGTATACCACTCTAGGTACTGCTTACGGGCCAGAGGGATTTCTCGCTTCTGCTAGCGCAGTACAGTAAACTGGTATTGGTGGGTATGGTTGATTGCCATATGATAAAGGTTTGGGGTAAATCATCTGCAGTTTTGGGCCTCACAGCAATAGATCCTTGCCCTCTTAGCCTGTGGGTTACCCAAAAAGGATGGTGAGGGGGAATTGTGGCCTCCCTTAATCCCTAAGGAGCTAAGAGGAGTGATCAAGGAATGTTTGAATTTTGGTGATTGTGTAATTACCTAATTTTACTTATGGTAAAGACCCGTATGATCGTAACGCCCCATCTCCTGGTCAATTCCATATTTATACTCAATGATACTTATCATATTTGTCCTTGAAACTATGAATTGAGGTAGCATTAACTACATCCTTGCTTAGCAAACTCCAAGAAGACCACTATTTCTAAGAGCCAGCCATATCATAATATTGATCCCTAGCCACTCTGCCAAAACCATGAAAGAATTTAAAACTGTCACTGTATCCCTCTCATTCTTCTAGCTTCGAATGATGGTAAGTCTAATTCCCTAAGCCTCTCCTCATAATTGAGATTGCGTACTTCTGGCACCAGTTCGTGGCATGACTTTCAACTTTATCCAGCCCATTTTTATGCTTTTTCAAGTGCGGATTCCAAAAGGGGGTTGCATATTCAAGATTTGGCCTCACATAAGTTACATATATATATTTCTGAACATTTCCTTGTCCAAGTGTCAGAAGGCTATCGTTACATTTACTAAGAAAGCATATGCTGCCCTTACAGTGCCAATTATATTCTTTTTTGGAGACAAATCTGGCAATATGTTCACCCCTAGATCTCTCTCATTCTCAGTCTCTTTCAGCTCTGCGCCTGCTGTTGAGTATCCAAGCTTTCCACCTTACACTTTTACCCATTCTCTTTACCTTACATTTTGAAGTACTGTATTGAATTTCATTACCACTTTTCTGATCCCTCATGCAGACTAATTAGGTCTTCCAAAAGTTCTCTACTGTTGTTATTGTCTCATACTTTCTTCATAATCTTTGCATCATCTGCCAACATATTCAGGAATGAATTTACAGACTGGTAGTTCATTTACGTATACTGTACTATACTAGGAACAAAAGTGGCCCTTAAACTGAACCCTTTGGAACCCCACCACTAATCTCTCTCCATTCAGACAATGAGTGTCTTACGCTAACCCTCTGTTCCCTTCCTTCTAAGTAAGTTTTTATCCATTGCAAGATATTTCCACTTATTCTCGTCATTACTTGCAACCTGTTAATAAGTCTTCCATGTGAGGCTATATCAGATGCCTCTGAAAGTCTACCAATCTGCAGTCTGCCCAGCCCTCTCTTTCCTGTAAGATGTGGCTTACTGCATCATAAAATTCTGAAAATTTTTGTTACAGTTGATCTGCCTTCTCTGAAGCCATGCTGTGTCACTGACATAAAGTTGAAGGAATCCAAGTGAAGAGCAATGTGTTTTCTCAGTAATTTCTAAATAACTTTGCAAACTATGCTGGTAAGGAAAAAGGCCTATAGTTTAGAGCTATATCCCTCCTTCGCTTTTTGAAGATATGAATCAAGTTTACCTGTTTCCAACATCTTAGAATTTCCCCAGATTCCAGTGAATTTTCAAATATGATGCATAGGGCCACCGATATTGGTTTAATGCATTTCTTAAGGACGTAAGGGATATATATCATCAAGACCCGTAGCTTTATGGGCATCTGACTCCATCAGTGCTTTTTATAGCTCTGTAGCTGAGAAGATAATGTTTTCTAATACCCAGGGTTGAAAAAAAATCCCATTTTTTAATAGAAATAAAAAAAAATAGATTTTTTTTTATTAAAATCAGATTATTTTTTTTTATTATAATAACGGATTTATTCATTCATATTTGATTGTTATGCAATATTGCATTCATTTTTTTTCTGTGCAATGTGTTTATACCCTTCCTATGTTTTGCAGCTCTTACGCTTAGCACGATAACCCTTTCCCTTTGCAATTAATTACAGTATCTCAAAGGAAATCCATATTGGGTCTTTTTTTCTGCCAGCTGCAGACATGATTGAGATGTAACCAGCGCTAGAACATGTTTGCTTTCAAGTCACAACTGGTCTACCACCCACTCAGTTATGTTGGGAACCTGGGCACATGTCATAGTTGCCAACTAGTTATTTTATATAATGGAAAACAGTAATGAACGACAAGGTATTCTTGGTAACAAATGCTGGCTGAGCATGCAAGTAATGTCTTCTTAGGCTTAAACCTTCAAAAGGAAAAAGAATGACATAGAGAGTACCAGAAAAATTCCCCAGTAAATTTACCAATCTGGCATTTTTCCTACATACGGCTTTGTTAATAATATGTACCGGTGTTGTTTTAGCAAAACCACAGTAACCATTTATATATGCACCAAATTATGAAGTAATAATGAATAATGCTGGCTGAATACAAAATATCTTTATCACAAATGTACTTAAATATTAGAACAACAACAAGTATGTGCAAACACCAAATATACCAAGCTGACATTCTCACTGAGTTAGAAGCTCTGTGACACGCTCAGTACAAGTCACCCCTGAATAGCCAGGAACAGCCCCTGAAATCTCCAGTGTGTGGTGATTTCATATTTCTGTAATTTTTAGGTCATAGTGGTGGACAGTATGCATATTAAAATTTTTTTTTCTTTGTTTTAATCAGTGATTTTTTATATGATTACAATCGATTATAATCATATGATTAAAATAATTTGATTTTAGTCATGCCAACCCTGCTAATATCGTACTATGATCTCCTTCCTCTGCAGTCTTAGGGGATGGGGTAATTTCTGCTGTAAGTTCTAAACGAAACTTCCCGTTCAGTTCTTCATAGATCTCTTCATCCATCTCAGTGATGCTTCCATCTGCTCTCTTTAACTTTACAACATGTTTTTTGACCTTCAGTTTTCCTCTGATTAAGCTGTGGAAAAGTTTGGGAGTTTTTCTAGCCTTCCTGGTATTATCCCTTTCATAATCTCTCTTCCTTTTCTATTTCTTAGGTAATAATTTCTTGCTCTTCTATAAGTCTTCCGGGATTTATGTGTTTTCTTTTCCTATACCTTCTCCAGCATTTGTCTCTCCATTCCTTAGCTCTCTTACACTCATTATTGAACCATTTCTCTCTGGCATGAAAAGCTTCTATTTTGGTGGAAGATATGCAACAATTGACTATCTTCCTATATTCCTCACAAAAGATTTTGTACATTTCTTGTATGGATTTGTTGTTGAATAAGGTCCTCTAGTCAGTAACTGCAAAAAGCTCATTAATTTTGTTGTAATCTCCTTTTGGATAGTTCCTCCTCGTATCCTCTGTGCCCCTACTTTTAAGGAGAACATCAACAGTGATATGCTTCATCAACAACACACAGTGGGCACTTTTTCCAGTTGGTGGTTCATGCTCAATTTTTTCAATATCCAACACATTATCTGTGAATACTATATCAAGCATTTGATCCAGTACTTATTGGTATAGGAAATATCCATCTACACAATCTAGAAATCTTACCCCTAATGAATGCTCCACACTGTGCAGGTCAATATTAGTCCAGTTTAACTCTCTGTGATTAAAATCTCCCATGTGTTGCTTGGTGCAAGCATCTTCATATTGATATCTATCTATATACAAAAGCCATAATCCCCCTTAAAAGGGGGTCGCCTGTGTCAAAACATAAAAGTTGAATTTGTCGGGAGGAAAATTCTAAGGAGGAGCACCTTTTCCCTTGGCTCTGCCTTATTTAGTCAACTTATACAACACTCTGGGGAACATGGAGGAGGAATTCTTGCCACGTCCACTCAAGGAAAAAAATCACCTAAGCAGGGTTATGGTTGGGGGAATCGTGGCAACCTTTTTTCCCTAAGGAATTTTCAAGGCATGTTTGGCTTCTGGTGAATGTGTGTACTTTGACATGGCCACCCCCGTACAAGGGAGATTGTGGCCATTGTAGGCTGTATGTGTATGAAGCATGAGAATAATAAGATCCATGTAAGCAGGAACTACATGGCAGAATGAGATAACATACACACATATACAGTGGCCTCATTCACCCTTGTAAGGTGAGTGGCCACGTCAGAGCACACACTGTCACCCAAAGCCAAGATATCTTGATCACTCCTATTAGCTTCTTGGGCATAAAGGGCCACCACAAATCCTTCCCCCCAGCAGCCTGCTTGGGTCATCCACGGAGTAAGTGAGCAAAGACTCTGCTGTGAGGCATAACAGCTGCAGTTGGTTTACCCTTACCACTTCATCTCAAGGTAAGGAAGAGATATCCCTCAGCATTTTCTTGGAAGCTGTCTAGTTATTCCTTGGTCGTATACTTTCAACCCTTATGTATATGTAGAAAATATTGTAATAAATGAATTATGGAAGAAGAAAGTATATTAAGTTAAAAAAAACAAATGAATGTAAATAAAAATATAAGTACACAATATTTTTTCAGGACAAATAATAGAAAATGCAAAGTACATTAAGATCCCCGCATAGTAGAACAGATTAATGAGATATCCTTAATCTCATGAATTTATGAGGAGAAAAGCTTCCAAAAGGGTGTTGTTTTAAAGGAGGATACTTCAGGTATATGAAACTGATAGATTAGATGGCACTTACACTGTAAATTGGACTTGAAAATGGCATGAGGCTTTTCTATTGTATATGGTCATACACCCCTGAAAGTAGTGCCTTCTGCAAAGTGTAACATAGAGGTATACTCATACCTCAATTTAACGGAAAAAGGGGAGGGGGGACAGCAGTCTGTCATTGCCGATTATCTGTAGTTATCAAAATTGGGTCTGTTTTGGCTAATTTGAACAACTGTGTTTTGAAATGAAGAGGAATAAAACTTTTAATCAAGCGCTACATCAGGCACCACATCTAATGTGACAATGTAAAATACCTGCATACTGTAACAATAAAATATTCAACATTTTTATTTTTTGAGTGTGAGATTTCAAAGACATATTTTCCTTTTGTGTTATCTTTGTCAAATCAATGTATGTTTGTGTATAACGAATACATCGTTGTTCCTAGGTTAAGGCTTGCTGTCTTATTTAATTGCGTGGCGTAGGGACCAGAAAGAGAGAGAGAGAGAGAGAGAGAGAGAGAGAGAGAGAGAGAGAGAGAGAGAGAGAGAGAGAGAGAGAGAGAGAGAGAGAGAGAGGTTGCTTTCTAATATTCTGATCAACTCAACTCTTGTCCTACAGTTAAATTTACACTTTTTCGCTTCTCTCTTTTTCCTTAAAATGGCATGGTTATAGAAAATAATCACTTTAACAATAATCACTACAACACTGCAATGTTTATAAAAAGCACAAAACATGGAGCAGTAGTGTACACTTGTCACTTCCACCAAGATAAACATAATGAAGGCCTACGCCAACTAGCAACTAGTGTTTGAAGTGGTGCTTGGGACTTTTAAGGTGAAGAACATTAAATTTGATGCTTGCTCCGGCTTCATCCATTGTTTCCGATATCTGTTAAATGGGGGTCCACTAAATAGAGGTATGAGTGTATATATGTACAAGGCACAAGAGTGATATTTAAGTTACATTTTAGCAAACAGAAAATTCTGCACTGGCACAAAGCTTGAGGTAGCTGTCTAGCTAGAGCAAAAATATTATTATCAAGGGTCCTCTCCTATATCAGGTTTCATTTTCATGGATGCTAGGGATGGTCAGACATCTCACGGCTTCTCAGGTTGAGTAAATAATTCGAAAATACTGCAACAATAATTTTGCATTCATTGTCTCTTTACTGAAGGTTTTTTGAACTTAAATAGGTCTGTCCAGGACAGTTCGATGTTAAGGCTGCCTTCGGTTACGGTTCTTTTTTTATGCCTACAGCTACACTGAATATTCTTGGATATTCATCACACATCTTTTATCCCTTCACATCTGACAACTCATTACACTCTTCATCTCTGTTTCTCTTTATGTATTCTTTGTGCCCAGGCCCGATGAGGGCTGTTTTATTTTATAATTTTTATTTGGCCTGTCCTGGTGTCGCAATCATAAAATAGAAAGAAAAAAAAAACCTGAGCTATATTTATGGAAATATAGCTTTTCTCATAAATGAAAAGAGGGGATGCGTTTTCGTGACTTTTCATTGATGTAATTTTGAAGTTACCAAAATGACCATGGAATCCTTTCAACCTGATAAGATCAAATCAAGTGCGGATTCAAAATATGTGCCTGGAAAGGCCGTTGTTGTGTACCATATTATTGTTGCATCTGAATACTGTAAGAAAACAGAGAATAGTGATGAAAAGGAGGAATGTATCTTCAGTAATAAATGAGCAACGTGTTTTAATTAAATGGAAAGATTTACAAAGCAGATGAAAAACTTCTAAAAGTATCTCTAAAGTGGAAACTGTACCTCACGTCCAATTAGTTCCTGTAATGTAGTAATTAATTTATCTTGAAGCCCTGTATATTCCTCATTGGATATGATTAGATGGGAATTTTCGCCTTGTCTGCATGTGCAGAGAGATTCTCATGGTAAGGGAAGACTGTTTAGATTCACCAATATGAGGGACTTCTAATCGAAGGCCACTTTTGGAACACATGTATTTGGTGCTTCTGTGCAGATATTCCACATTGCCTATCATGTGAACACTAAGAGGATATGATTACACCATTTGACCTTCTTTACAAACTTGACCTAGATATTCAGAGAGGGAACCTACACTGAGCTCTTTTCCATTGTCATGAAACAAGCAGCCATCAAGTTATCTGAGTTTATACAAATGTGAGATCCCAAGTTTGCTTTTATTTTGTCAAGAGCAAAGCTGATGGCCAAAGGGTATATTTTTTTTTGACATCTTGCCTGTAAATAAAAGTTTCCATGTACGGTAGATATCAAAGCAAGGAGGTTTCCTTATCTCTGTGTTATACAGGTGTTAGTGAAGCCATTGATGATGGTTATTCTCATGGTACTTTGAAATATGAAAAAATATATTTATGAAAAGAGGATGACCGAAAATTGTAATACATATTGACAATATTTAGGATAGCCTAAAGGACTGGCTATGTTGGATGTAAAGTGCAGTTACCCCAGCAAAGTCTCCAGCTGTCTCCTTTTCACGAAGACTAATACAGGACTTTTAGATTTGTTAGATAAGATATGTTTTGTGGTTACTAAGAGAAGGACCCAGGATCCTGAGGTAGCAGCTGCTGGATGCCAAGCCAAGTGATTACCTAATTGTGATTACCTAATTGTGTTTACGGGAAAGAGCCCAAAGCTCGTATCTTCCCGTCTCCTGATCGGTTCCATTTTTAGACTTAGTGATACTTATCATACCTGTCCTTAAAACTATGGATTGAGGTAGCATTAACTACCTCCTCGCTTAGCGAATTCCAATTATCAACTACTCTTACACTGAAAAAGTATTTCCTTACATCCTGCAAGCAAGTTTTCTTCCGAAGCTTCAAACTATGACCTCTAGTTCTAGAGCCAGCCATATCGAAATATCGATCCCTATCCACTCTATCATAACCATGAAGGAATTTAAAGACTGTCACCATATCCCCCCTTACTCTTCTAGCTTCGAGTGATGGCAAGTCTAATTCCCTCAGCCTCTCATCATAACCGAGATTGCGTATTTCTGGCACCAGTTTCGTGGCATGTCTTTGAACTTTTTCAAGCTTAGCTATGTGCTTTTTCAAGTGCGGATTCCAAAAGGGGGCTGCATATTCGAGTTTTGGCCTCACATAGGTTACATAAATATTTCTGAACATTTCCTTGTCCATGTGCCTGAAGGCTACCCTTACATTTGATAAGAATGCATATGCTGCCCTTACTACGCCATTTATATGTATCTCTGGAGACAAATCTGCCAATATGTTTACTCCTAGATCTCTCTCATTTTCTGTCTCCTGAAGCTGTACTCCAGCCACCGAGTAGTCAAGCTTGGGCCTTCTTGCACTTGTACCCATTCTCATTACCTTACATTTTGAGGTATTGAATTTCATTAGCCACTTTTCTGACCACTCATGCAGATTATTTAGATCCTCCTGAAGTTCTCTACCATTGTTCTCGTTTTTTACTTTCTTCACAATCTTTGCATCATCTGCAAACATATTCATGAATGAATTTACAGACTCTGGTAGGTCATTTACATATACAAGGAACAAAAGTGGCCCTAAAACTGAACCCTGTGGAACTCCACTACTAACTCTTCTCCATTCAGACACTGAGTGTCTTACTCTAACCCTCTGTTCCCTTCCTTCTAAGTAAGTTTTTATCCATTCCAAGACATTTCCACCTATTCTAGCCATTGATTGCAGCTTCCTAATAAGTCTCCCATGTGGAACAGTGTCAAACGCTTTCTGGAAGTCTAGGAATATGCAATCTGCCCAACCCTCTCTTTCCTGTAAGATTTGGCTTACCTCATCATAAAATTCTAATAAGTTTGTTACTGTTGATCTTCCTTCTCTGAAGCCATGTTGCCTCACTGACAAAAAGTTGAAGGATTCCAAGTGAAGAGAGATATGTTTCCTTAGTAGTTTCTCCATAAGTTTGCAAACTATGCTGGTCAAGGAAACTGGTCTATAGTTCAGAGCCGTATCCCTCCTTCCCTTTTTGAAGATAGGTATCACATTTGCTTGTTTCCAGCATCTTGGAATCTCCCCCGACTCCAATGACTCCTTAAATATGATACTTAGTGCCACTGATATTGTGTTTGCGCATTTTTTAAGCACATGAGGGGATATGTCATCAGGACCTGTAGCTTTATGAACATCTAAATCCATCAGCGCCTTGCATACCTCTGTGGCTGTAAGGTTGATGTTCTCTAATACCGGCCCTTGAGCTTCTATCACTGCAATCTGAGGGGGTGGGGTATTTTCTACTGTAAATACTGACTGAAACTCCTTGTTCAATTCTTTGCAGATCTCTTCGTCCGTCTCAGTGATGCTTCCATCCGCTCTCTTTAGCCTTAAAACCTGTTCTTTTACCTTCAGTTTTCCTCTGATAAAGCTGTGGAAAAGCTTGGGATTTTCTTTAGCCTTCCTGGTGATGTCCCTCTCATAATTTTTCTCTGCCTCTCTCCTTTTACTTAGGTAGTCATTTCTTGCTCTTTTGTAGGTTTGCCAGGCATTTATGTTTTTTCTCCTCCTATACCTTTTCCAGCATTTGTCTCTCCACTCCTTAGCTCTTTTACACCCATTATCGAACCATTTCTCTCTGGCATGAATTACACCTACTTTGGTGACAGGTATGCAGCAATCTACTATCTTCCCATATTTCTCACAAAAGATGTCATACATTTCTTGTACAGATTTGTTGTAAAATAAGGTTCTCCAGTCAATAACTGCAAAAAGCTCATTCATTTTGATGTAATCTCCTTTCTGATAGTTCCTCCTCATGTCCTCAGTGCCTCTACTCTCAGGAAGAATGTCTTCAATGATATACTCCATCAACAACACACAGTGGTCACTCTTTCCAATTGGTGGTTCATACTCAATATTTTCAATATCCAACACATTATCTGTGAACACCAGATCAAGTAGTGATGGCTCATCCCCACCCCTGGCTCTTGTTGGTTCCATTACATGTTGGTGTAGGAAATTCCCTTGTACGCAATCTAGGAATCTTGCCCCAAAGGAGTCCTCACCACTGTGTGGGTCAAGATTTATCCAATCTATCTCTTTATGATTAAAGTCTCCCATAATCAAAATCCTACATTTTTTCTCCCGCGCCATGTAAACAACTGAGTTTATGACTTCAATCGTACCTATATGACTTTCCTCATAAATTTCAAGCCTATTTTGGTTCCTTGGTGGGTTGTATACAACAGTTATTATAATGCTCTCTGACCCAGTATTTATGCGAGCAACAAGAAATTCCCTGAACTCACTTTCTATAGCCAAGTTTATCTCTTCAGCTTGAATCCTCTCACTTATGAGCAGTGCTATCCCTCCACCAGTCCTCTCAGATCTTTCGACCCTTAGTATTCTGAAGCCCTTAGGAAAAACTGTGACACTGTTTATGTCCTCACTCAACTTAGTCTCTGTAATTGCTACTATATCTGCCTTACTGTTGTGAATCCTATCTTTTAATTCTACTGCCTTACCAGCTAATCCATCAGCATTTGTGTATAACAATCTTAATGAGGCCCCATCCCCTGATCTTCTGTCATTATCTTCTTTATCTCCCCTTTGTCTGGAAGTATTCCGTAACGAAAATTTTTCTTCTCTTCCTCATTTCTTTCATCATTTAACCTTTTTGCCTCTTGCAACAAGTTTTTGATCTTTCCCATCTCTTCCTGTGTTCTGTATCGTCTAATGAACACTTCTTTGCATTCTTGAAGGTCTTTTAGACTTTTTTTTCTCAACAATATTTCCCTACATGTCTCCCCTCTCTCAAAGGTTACTTTTGTTGGTCTCGGCTTTCCTTCCCTCGAATATTTACCTAGTTGGTGTATGTTTACAATATCCTCAGGACCACATACTACTCCAAGCTTTCTTATCAGGTCTACAACCCTAGCTTTATTTTCTTCAAGTCTCCCCTGCCATGTTGGCTCCTGGGATTCACTTATGCCTGAGATTACCACTGTCTTCTCCTTATCAAGTGCCTGTCTGATGAGTGGGTTTGCCCTTTCCATCACAACGTCTTTCATTTTTTCGATTACTGTCTCTTTATAATCAACTGTTTGTATGTTTTCCAGTGCCACCACCTTTACAGCCTCTTTTACTGCCACATTCCCCTTTAGTGCATCAGCAAAGGACGTTTTCA
>JAXCGZ010000111.1:12500-144276 GCA_037179515.1 Halocaridina rubra | reverse complement strand
GAGTGATGGCTCTTACAACCCTAGACACTCACCTAGGCATACAAACTTTGGGAAGGCCCGATCATACCACGGCACGTACTCAAACCAGCATTACACATCCAACGGCAGGTACAGACACCAGGATCCATGGGCTAACCCCAGAACACACTACAATGATGAATTCCCAGCAGAATCATACAGTCGAAACTACAACTATGACTATGGATACCACCCCAATGAAACATGGTAATACCTCGTCTCCTGCTGTTGCTGTTACTGCTGTCGATGTGAAAGTTACTTGTAAATATAATGATAGATTATCTGTCGTACATATAAATGCACAATCCCTGTTATCCCATATACTAGAAATTGAACATAAGCTTGTACAAGAAAATATTGATGTTCTTTGCATTAGCGAATCATGGCTGTATCCGTCAATTAATAATGCATTTATTAATATTCCTTCATATAATATTTATCGCTATGACAGTGGTAGAGGTGGAGGTGTATGTTTATATGTTAAAAATTATTTGAAGGCCACTGAACTAAATCTTGAAACTGAGAAGCACGAAGGAGTGGAAGATAAATGGATCTCTGTCCAACATAAAAAGTTTCCTTCTATTATCATAGGCTGCGTGTACCGCCACCCCAAAGCCTCGGTAACCTCCTTTAGCTATATTTTGGACGTTTTTAAGGAGATAATTTTAAAAAACAAACCAGTTTTTATATATGGCGATTTTAATGATGATCAACTAAAAAGAGAAAATAAAATGAGTAGACTTATTAAGAATTTAAATCTAGAACAGATTATAAATAAACCAACTAGAATCACTCCCACTTCAGTTTCCCAAATCGATCTAGTAATAACAAACTCCAAACATATGATAACTAAGTGTGACGTAATGCCAAGCCCTATAGCAGACCACGAGGAAATTGTAACGTCCCTAAATATTCGCAAACCAAAGAGACAACCAATCTTTAAAACATTCAGATGCTTAAGAAATTATTCACAAGAATTACTTTGTAGTTTACTTATGAATGAAGTACATAAATTAAATGAAATTCTATATACCGATAATATAAATAAACAAGTAAGAATTTTAACCAGTGTCTTATCATCATGTATAGAATGATGTGCACCACTCGTGACAAGAGAAATATTTCGTCCCCCCGCTCCTTGGATAACAGATGACATAAAAAACATTATGAAAGAAAGAGACAAACTACAAAATGAAGTAAAACTACAAAGAGATAATATCCCTTTAAGAGAAAAGTTTACAGAGCATAAGAAACAAGTAAAATCATTATTAAGTAACAGTAAGAAACAGTATTACAAAAATGAATTTCAAAACGCTAAAGGCAATATCTCTGATACATGGAAAATTGCTAAAACCATGCTTTCCAATAACTGTAATAAAAGTAGTAACATATCAATTATACCCGATGAGGTAGATGTAAGTGCTAAAGCAGAAGAGTTCAATAATTTTTTCGCTGAAGTGGGGAAAAAAACCTTTGAAAAAACAAAAAAAGAAATAATAAATGAAATCAATAATAGTAATGGTGGTAATAATAATGATGATGGTAGTAGTAATAATAATAGAAATGTTGATAATGGTGTAAATAATAATGATGGTGGTAGTAATGGTAATGATAATAGTGATGATGGTAGCAATAATAATAATAATGTAAATTTGGAAGAACATAGTGCATTCAATAGAAGTACTGATGTCTTTAACCCTACTACAGTAGATTGTAATACAGTAATCTTAGTAATAAAAAATCTGAAAGACTCTAATGCATATGGATCAGATGGAATTTGTTTTCGTTTTATTAGAGATTCATTATTTGTAATAGCTTATTATCTGACGGTAATAATCAATACTTCCATAGTTACCAATATCTACCCAGATTTATGGAAAAATCCCCATGTAATTCCTGGTTTTAAAAATGGAAATCCTGACGACGTCTCTAACTATAGACCAATCTCTTTACTACCAATTTTATCAAAGATACTTGAAAAGATTGTTGCAAATCAGTTAAGTGAGTTTCTTGAAAAAAATAAACTTATTGCAAAAAGTCAACACGGTTTCAGGCCAAAATTATCAACTGAAACTGCCTTATTGAAAATATCAGATGAAATATACAAAAATATAGATAATAAGAAAATATCATTGCTACTACTACTCGATCTTTCTAAAGCTTTTGATAGTGTAAACCATAGTATATTATTAGAAAAATGCAAAAAAATGAACATTGACCCAAGCTGGTTCGAGAACTATTTAAAAAACCGCTACCAGTCAGTCAGAATAAAAGATACAGTTTCAAGTTCCAAGAAGGTATTGTTTGGGGTCCCTCAGGGATCGATCCTAGGACCTATACTTTTTCTAATATATGTAAACGATCTAGTAAAATATTTACCTAACTGTTATGTCATTCAATATGCTGACGATACTCAAATCTTAATTGAAGGAGAAATTAATGATTTAGAAAATATTATTCGTAGAGCAGAAGAAATTTTGTATATGGCTAAACGTTACTTTCTAAAAAATGGTCTGTTACTTAATGAAACTAAAACCCAATCTATTCTTATCGGATCCAGACAATTATTATCAGAAGTTGATGACAATCTTCATATAAATTTTAACGGTAATATCATTAAGCCAATGAACTCGGTAAAGAACCTAGGTGTCTATTTTGACCGTTACATGAATTTTGAAATGCATATAGATGAAATTTATAAAAAAGTAATGGGTACTCTAATATATCTAAATAGGGTAAAAGACTCATTTGAAACATCAACTCGTATAATAATTGTCCAGTCCTTAGCTATGAGTTTAATTAATTACTGTCTCAAAGTTTGGGGATGTACAAATAAGACTCAATTACAAAGAATACAAAAGTTACAAAACTTTGCAGCACGAGTGGCTGTTGGCAATGTAAGAAAATACGAGCACATCTCTCCTGTTTTAAAAGATCTAGAATGGATAAAGATTAGAGATAAATATGTTTTTGATATATGTACCTTTGTTTTTAATATACTAAGAAACAATATTCCTGATTGCTTGTATAATTTTTCTACAGTAAGCTCAGTTACCGGGTTAACTACCCGTCAAGGGGAAGATTTATTAGTACGAAGGTCTAAAACTGATATTGGCTCAAGAGATATAAACATTCGTGGACCTCATTTATATAATCAGCTTCCCAGAGAACTAAAAAATGCTGGTTCAGTGTATACTTTTAAATATAATCTTAAGAAGTTACTCTTAAAGGAAGATTTT
Source organism: Halocaridina rubra (assembly GCA_037179515.1). Lineage (NCBI taxonomy): Eukaryota > Metazoa > Arthropoda > Malacostraca > Decapoda > Atyidae > Halocaridina > Halocaridina rubra. The sequence continues at coordinate 141,019 of JAXCGZ010000111.1, read as the reverse complement.
ACTTGTAAATTTTAATTGTACACCCATATTTGAATACCCAATGTATGTTGGAAATAAAGCATTATTATTATTATTATTATTATTATTATTACTGCTGATGTGTTCAGTTGCTATGTAACTGACTCTACGGGATGTAAACACTATTTTTGAAAAATAAGCGCATTGGTTCTCAAAAACCGCTAAAATATCCAGAGAAATATATCTATACGGGAATTTCTATGAGTCATATCATCATAGATATGATGCAAGAGTTCTCACCAAGCTCTCAGAGAGCGCCAATATATCCAAAGAAATATATATTTATAGGAATTTTTATGAAATATTGTTCACAGTTTTATAATAGATAGTACGCAACTCTTTTTGAGATAATTGAGACACCAGGACGGGCAAAGAAAATAAATCTGCCCTCGTCGGGCCTGGGCACGAAGCACACAAAAAAGTAAAGAGAAACAGAGATGGCAAGTGTTGTGACTTGTCATAATGAACACCGAATATCCAAGAATATTCGGTGTTGATGCAGGCACACACACAAAAAAACCGTAACTGAAGGAAGACTTAACATCGAACTGTCCTGGACAGTCCTATTTAAGTCAGAAGACCTTTCAGCTGTAGTATTCTTTTGCCTCTCCAGACTCACCTGTCCCAGTCTCCTCAGACCTAAGTTCGAATTATAGGTGTGTTTCGACTTAAGTCAGCTGTCAGGAATGGAACTCCGACCTAAAGTGGGGACCCCCTATGTCACATCAAATTGTAGAGGCAAATTATGCAGAACCATTGATTTCTTAGGAAACTTAACTAAAAATTAAACAAAAGTATAGTAAAGAAATAAGTCAAACATCAGTTGTTCAGTTTCTAACTGGTTGTAGAATGACCTGACTTTCCTGACCAAGCTTACCCCAACTGAATAATAAAAACTCCTGACATATTTTTTTTCAATCATACCTCACTAAACTAACCTAACTTCATAAGCATTTAATTAGGCTTATTTTCCAATACAGGTTCCCTAATGATCCTCCTTATATGACTCATCACATATACCCATAGAAATATATTCAGAAGCTCCGCTACTTACGAACAACCAAGGAATAAATATTCACAGATATGAACAAAAACCTACCCATTATCTACCCTTGTATTGATGTATGTATTACTGTACTGTACTGTATTATTACATTATTATTACTGTATTAAAATTAATTAATACTGCTCACTATATGTTTTATGTAGTAGTTAAGAAGCATCAGAAACTTATAATGTTGCTAAGTGTTTCATTCACAACGCTTTCTTTGTCATTCAGCTTGCTGTCAGAGGTCGAAATACCACTGGAACAACTGCATATTTTATACAAGCAAATTAATAACAATCTCATGAAGAGGTGAAAGATTAAAGGAATTACACTTTTATGGACTCACATTCCATTCCTGTTCAAACACAGCTAACCCATAATGAACCATGCATACGCCATGTGTCTTAATAATCATGCATACTCGACAAAAGGCATAGGTATAACTCCCAGGTCTGGATATACGCAGACGTATACAAGGATATGAAATGTCTGGAGGTACACTTCTAAACAGCATTAAGATTAACGCGTACCTACTCATTAGAGAAAACTTTCTTGATATGTATTCAATATACCCTTGTACCTCCTATGAAAGAAAGGCATACTGATTAATGTTACAATTGATCATCTAGGATAAATTTGTCCTTAGATCATCTCCCCTCTGTACTTCAATGCTCGTTTCATAATATGATGATTTCTCCGTGGCACTTCAAGAGTGTTCATGCAGCACATATTTTTCTTCTGTTGTAACCATTGTATTAAGGAATATCAGCTTCCAGTCAGACAAGATTGTCAAAATATTTTGTAAAGGTTGTACCCTTTACCAACGCTTGCAACTGACCCCAATTTTTTTTTTCAGGCAATATCCTCATTACCCTATGGCCAAAAATCTGAAATTTTCGGAATTCACAAGAACATTATCAACTACCCCTAGTTTCTGAATATTTATATGATCTTTAGCACAATATTTTGTTTTCAAAGTCCAGGAAAGTTCTCAGATGTAAATGTTTTCGCAAGGCTGATTAAATTTTGCTTAGTCTGATAAGAGAGAGCTGGATACACAGGCCTAGAGGCCTCTCCCTGAACATCGACTGTGTGAGTAGTTCTCACTCCAGTCCTCTGTATCCAAGTAAGTTACACCCATATTGTTTGATTTTCAGGTGTTTGGTACAATTCTTTTTTCTGTGCTCCTTAGAAGGCAGCAAGTGATGTCAAGAATAGACGGAAATTTATCGAGTTAGTAGAATTTATTTAAATGGAAGGAAAGAGTCTATGTAGGTCATTACATGACAGGTTGGAAGAAGGATAGCAACTGAATCCACAGGGAAAAGTTATAGTGACAATTGTTTTTTTTTTTTTACGAAAATGATCTGCCAGAGGCTGTATATACATTTTGAAATTATTCGCAAACGATGTCAAAAATGCGAAAAAGTAAATGCGATGATATAAGTGGTAATGGACCTCAGAAAAATCCTTAATAGACTACGGGAGTGGTGAGATAAATGGCCAGATTGGGTTCAATAATAATAATAATAAAAATAATAATAATTATTATTATTAATAATAATAATAATAATAATAATAATAATAATAATAATAATAATAATAATATCCATTACAGAAAAGACGTCAGTAAGAAAATAACGAAAACGTATAAAATTCCGCCATTTTTGACAAGTCAATTGCATACTAATGAGAATCATATAAAAAAAAATATTCACTGATTGACCGACCACATTAACTTTGACACAGCAGTCGATAAAGAAGGTGAAAGATATGAAAGTAAAAACTCATTGTGTGATTATGTAACTTTTCTTCTCACGTTGTCGATGCACGTTTATTGATATTTATTCTTCATATAACATTGTAGGGATCAACTGAAGAATCTCTCCCCAAAGTACTCACTTGAAGAATCCCCCCCAACTGAGATCAACTGAAGAATCTCCCCCCAGAGTGCCTGGCGTAACAATTTCAGAGAGAAACTAGAGATGGGGAGTGTTCTGACATGTCAGATGGGAAGGGATGTGTTAGGTTAGGTCTGTCTGTTTATCTACCTTGGAATATATGGATGGATGAACTTCAGTTACGAAATAAAGACCTAACCTAACCTAATCTAACCAAACCTAAACAGACAGACAGACGAACAGACAGACAATACTGAAGAATCTCCCCCTAACTCAGATCAACTGAAGAATCTCTCTCTGGATGGGTAATTCTTTAGTTGATCCCATTTTAGATAGGATTTCTCTTTAGTGATATAATATTTAGAGACAAACTATTTATTTAAAATTAGGTGTAAGATCATAAAGCAGTATCAAACACCATTTACGTATGCGACATTGAATCAAGTAAAAAAAACGACTCCAATACACAAATTAACCCCTTGAATTGTCAAGTTCGATTCAGTTATATTAGGATAGATTAGGTTAGGTTAATACTTACCTCACCTAACCCATCCCAATAATTTATGAGGTTATTTAATGTAGTGGGAGTCGTTATATTTACTTGATTCGCGATATTTGTTAATAGAGAAATATCTGCTCGCTATAAGTTATTTAGCATCATCTTGTCACTTTAAATGCCATAGACTTAGTCTAAATAATTAAGAGATTGATAAAGTAACAATTATAACTTTAGAAAATGAGTTCATATATTAAAAGTTAGTCTTTAACCTTGTTAATTTTTTTTTTATATTGTTAATAAAACGCCATGTTTGGTGACGTAAACATTCCCTCTCTCTTCCCAAGGCAACCAAGACCTCAACAACCGTAAACAAAAGCAGAAAACAATCTACTAGAACACAAAACAAATAAATGTTCGATTCTCTAAATTATATTTTTAATAACAACAATATTAATTGATTATACCAATTTAAGCAAATAATAATGAATTAAATTGTAAAAATACAAAATTAACATAAAGTTTTATCTATATATATTTTTTATATATGCATATTTATATGTTTGACTAATATAAAATATTGATATATTAATCCGAACAGTTGGGATTCCCTTCGAGGCTACCAACTCAAGCCATTAATTAGGTAGTGAACGCAGCCTGGTGGCGATAGAACGCGCAGAAGCTCTTGCTGTACCGCCATTTTGGTGCAGAAAAACGTAGCATTAGGACGTCCAGACGGAAAGTGTTGTTTTTTCCGTGTGAAATTATCATCCATTTAGTGCATGGTTTTGATACAGCTTTGACAACAGACTCCCTCAGGTAACGTATAAGTGTTTTATTATCATAAAACGCTGTGAACATTCATTTATGCGCTGTTATATCTTTATCAATATGGTGCAAGATGGCGTAAATCCCAGTCATGCATCGCGTATTCACCGTTAGGTAAATTTTTTTTCTATAGCATTCGTGAGCTCTATTTTCGGAATATTTTATAATTTTCGCGAAAAATGTTTCACTATAATGATGCGGAAGTTATAAGAACGTTTTATCGCGTTTTAGCTTAACCCTGCGTTAGTCTCGTGGGGTGTTTTGTCACCCCTAAAGTTTTTAAGTGCTCGGAGTTTCTAATTATTTTGTATAAAAGTCTTTGTAACTGTATTGGTTACTTTAGTAGCTGGGATTCAGAGCTAGGGACACCTACAGTTTTGCGGGCCATTCCAATGTTCAAAACCTACCAACAGATGGTTCTAATAACAACTATTGTCTTGTTTTTAGCACAACAACAACAACTAGAGAACTGGCGGATGAATACACAACAAAAATGGCGACAATAGGCATACGAAACAATATTTTACTATCCTAACTAAAAATACTTTCCTAACCTCTTAGCCAGGGGGCTTCACCCCCCTGGAACCCCCCCATCATACAGGTTAGGGTCGAACTACTTACTTGAGCGGAGGGGTGAGGTTGTTGAACGGCATGGCCCGCAAAACTGTAAACTACCCCAGAGCTATTCTAATTTTTAAGGTTGTGTGGAGGGAGGCCGTATGTTTTTTTTTTTTTTTTGTATGGTTTTGTGTATTTGGGAAATATTGAATATAATTTTTTTGTTTTACATTGCCCTGGATGTGTTCTCGGATCTTTGATATCATTTGATTACTTTGGTCTTAGACACCCTTTGGTTCATGTTTTCAATCTATCTCGTGAACGGGATTCCATGCCTATTCAGTACTACGCTCGTGCATCTGTAGATTTCTCTCATTTCAACTTCAGTTGGAAAGAAAATATATTTTAGATTATGGTTATTTCTTTTGAACTACCTTATCAGTATTGTTTTAGTTATGGGGATTAATGGAATATGGATTTTATAAGCCCCCGGCTAGTGAGGATGCATTTCCCTAGGTGAGGTTAGGACTCACTAAATAAGTGTTTTTTCGACACTTTGTGATTAATCCACTCTTCTAAAAATTTGCCATATTCTCTATCTCTTTGCCGTAAGGTATCATCCCTTTCTCTTTTCTATATCTGCTCTGATGAGTTGGCGAGTTGCATCCCTCCACTACTACCTATGCCGTGTAACACTAAGTGGTCTTGTTTCACCGGTACTGGGTGGAGATTTGTAGCTCACCGATTCGTCCTGGCAGCGACTGCTTCTTCCCATCTACCTCCAGATTCTGTAACTCTTTCATCTATCGTCATCTCAGGACCTAACCCTGCCATATCTCTAGGTCCTCAATGCTTTGACTATTCTTTCAGCCTTGCCTTTTCCTATTGTGTATCATTACCCCATCTCTGCCTTGTTCCTAACCTTTTACTTTTCCCTTGTCTTAATTATTCGCACTTGGGCCTTTATTTATGATGGCAATTTTCTTGCCTGTCCCAGTGTCACTTATTAAAAAAAAAAGTTGATTCCTAAAACTATGGAATTTGTTACCGATTCCAGTTCATGATCTTTTTACGATTTTTGTTTGCAATAGATTCATCCATAATAGTTAAAGCATAATAAGACTTAGGTCTTGCCATTTAGTGTGTCACTGTTAACCCCCAGTTGAATGGGGGTGGAGAAAGACAGGTTGGAGCTGCGAATAAGTCTACTCTAGGATACTTGTGTTAATTTTTACTTAGGTAGTTAATAGTATAATGGTTTTTAGTTTTGTCAGTAATTGTCCATTTCCTCATTTGAAAGATTGTTAATAAATTCTCCTTCCAGTAGAAGATTGTTTACTCCAAAATAACGCAGACGACTCGGTGCTTAAGCAAGCCATAAAATGTGAAATGTTTAGATATCATTTTCTCTTTAAAGATATCATACTTCTGTAATGCGTAAATCCTTTCAGTATTAGTTGTTAATTTGAACTAGAAATGAATTTCAGTATTAGTTCTAATCTTGATGGATAAGTTTTCAGTTTCTAATCCATGCTAGTTATTCAAAATTTCTTATGCATTTACCAAGTACGATATTTGATAATTTTTTTAGTAATATATATATATATATATATATATATATATATATATATATATATATATATATATATATATATATATATATATATAATATTTTTTTACAGGAGCAGATCTGCTCAACCTTCAACTTGCTAAAAGTGAAAATAATACTTAAGACTGTATTTTGTTCAGAATATATAAGAATTTACTCATCTTAACTGTGTGGCAAGATTTATGCAGTAGTAATACATATTATTTTTTTCCATTGACCTATGTGCAAATATACATAAGATATGATGCATCTGCTGTTTGGCAAAACTTGTAATACCTTGGCTTGCATCGCTTTAATATAATTTTTTTGTTGAAATGCACAGTATTTTAAAAAAACTATGAAAATGTGAATACTACATGAAATACTAAGCATGTTTGTGTTGCAGCAAGACATTAATATCTAGGTCCAATGTGGATTTTACTTGCGTTGTATGTGTTTTTTTTTTTTTTTTTTTTTTAAATTATATTGAATTACGTCATTTTAAGCAAGTTTATATGGGTTTGCATAAAATATTAAAAATCATAAAAATGAAAAATAATAGACAATATCAACACTGAAAAATAACTTAGAATACGTATAACCTGTTATAAAAAATTTTTGAAAGCCCAAAAACTAAGAGATATTCTGTATAGTATGTGCTTTACACTTGAAAGATACGTACAATAAATCACTTGCAAAGAAATAAGATTAGTGCAAAATTACATACATAAAAATTATTTGAAAGCCTAAGAACTAAGAGATATTCTGTATAGTATGTGCTTTACACTTGAAAGATACATATAATAAATCACTTGCAAAGAAATAAGATTAGTGCAAAATTACATACATAAAATAGATGCCAAAATGTATACTCTCTTTAAAGCTGAATTTATTTTTGAAAATATGTAGAACATTGTCTTCTAGATAGTGTGATCATTGTCTTTCTGAATAAAGTTTCAGAAATAGCCGCAGGCTTATATGATATGTATAGAATGTAGTGTAATAAACTAGTAATTTTTTACATGTTTTTTCATGACCCGTAATTCCAGAAGTTTGTCACTTTATGGTGCTGCTTCGAGGGGATTACAGGGATTGTAGATAGTGTTTGATATGAATATATTTGGTTTCTACATGAGTGGCCACCGTGGCCCAGTGATAATGCTCGTGACTTTGATTTGTCAGTTTGTGGGTTCGTGGCCTGCCTGAGGTTACAAAGAGCTTTCACTTAGGATAATGGTAGCATTTGTCAAAACCGGTGTTTGCTCCTAATAGAAAAGTGATTCTTTGTCATAAAACTAAACCTTTTCTATGTGTACTCATGTACTAGAAAGCCTGAATATGCTATCGAACGATGCTTATTGTATTATCGATAATAAAAAGCTATATGGTTTTATAGGGGGTGTACGTGGTATACAGGGGGTACTTGACTTAATAATTGGTTTCTTTTGACATTATCGTCATATGGAACGTGCATACATTCTGTATTGAAGGACGTTTCTTGTGTTATCGCGTAAAGTGGTTGCTAATACCATACAGGTTTATGGGGGAGGTCTGTGTTTTTAAAGGATATTTTGGACTTGGGTCGCAAGTTTTGAAACAAATTAACGACATGAAGTGGGATGTACCGTAATACCTGTCATACTGTTTGGAATACTGTAGCCATCCAGCTAATGTAGATGTCTACAGTAATTATCTGATATTATGGTGCTACACTGCTATTTCATTTGGTTGTCTACTCTACATTCTGCATTAAGAATGGTTTGGACTCCATTTTACAATTGAGAATGCAGAAGTTAACACTTCAGTTGTTTCTGTGTTGTATTCTGAATGGTGTACAAATGCCCATCATGTATCTACAAATGAGGTCTATTTTACATCTCGGATTCCCTTTTCTACTAAGGGCTAGGATGGTGCCTTCTTGCAAAGGACTTTGGTTTGGCAAGTTTGACTGTTACCCTGAGTGAATGGTCTTTCTCACCTCAGACTGTGGCAGGCTTAGAAATCTTGAACCGACGAATCAAAGTTGCGAGCCTTACCACTCAGCCATGGTGATATCTGAAAATAAATATGTCCAAGTCAGAAATATATATACATACATATACTGCAGTGTGTTTTTTTGGCATAAATACACATACACAATCTATTCATGATATATGACTGGGCAAATAGATTATTGTATGGCTATATTTAGGGAAACTTCATTATGTATCATACCTTGGTTTGATTTTCAAGGAATTAAAGAAATGCAACTAAATTTGTATATTTTGTGCAATAGGTATAATAGTGTTTTTAGTAATTTGTGCATAATGATAGAAATATATATATATATATATATATATATATATATGTAGTAAGGTCTGTTAAGCCAAGTTCTCAGTGTATTCCGGCTACGATATCGCTATATTGTAGTGTTAGGCACAGATAAAAAATTTGAAATAATTTTAGAAGTACTGTAGTTAGTTGTATGCAGGATGCAATTAAGGCAAATTGAGTACAGCATTCTTTTATTGAATAATTTTGATTACTCAAATATGTGAAAATAATCCTTTATATATTTTATTATTTAGTAGCGGAATTATTTTACCTTTTAAATCTCAAAATATCTATGTATGCATTGTTATGTTCAGTGCTAGTCAGGTGAAGACAAAAAAACAAATGGCAGAATAAATGCATGTTATGTCTTCATCAGATACTTTTTGGGTCACAAATGGGGGTGGTCACAGACATACCATAATGGGAAATTAAGATTCGATGCCCTGCCAAATGCCCTACGATGGGGTTGAACCTGTGTAGGTAGCTTCCCACCTTGTGCTCTACTACTGAGGGCTTATGTCTGTTTATCAAATAATGAATGCATAAATATGTAAAAATAATTACTATTTAGAATATTTCATGCTCATAGCTCTCAAGATAAGGAAGCTTTGGGCTTATCTCATTCTGTGAAGCAAGATGGCTGGCATTGTAAACAATAGCAATTAGATGGGCTCTCGCTGCTTTGGATTAATTGTTTCAAGTACTATATTTTCCCATTTTTTAGGCATAATTATTTGGCAAGAAGGCATAATGCATTGGTAATATGTGGATTATAGTTAGATAATTGAAACTTAGGCATTTGGATAAATAACGCATTGTAGTTAAAATTTTTATTGTGATATATTATAACTTTTCATTTACTCTTATCTATAGGAAGGACTATAATCTTTTAAGCTTCATGTTAAATTCTTTTATTGCATATTTTAAGCCTTTCTTGTACATTGTTTCTTTGCAATTTTGTAGTTTGTTTGATATTGTATTTGTTATTTCTTTTGCTTTATTTATTAGTTGTTTCCCCGGTTATGACCACCAGTCATTAGGCAGATCCGTCGTAAGTCGAGACATTAAACCAGAAGGGAAATGTGGTATATAGGGACCGTAATGTAGTGGACATGAAGAATATATAATATGGCATATTGGTGTGTATGTGTGAAGTACTGTACTGTATTTATAAAAGTTTATACTGTGAAAAAGTTACACTGTAATCAAAAAGTGTAGAAGCTCTTGGAGAATTGTTTCTCTTACATTTTGCGATGTTAATGAAAGTCATTGTGTAGCATTTTTTTTTTCCATCTGAGTGATTCTCTCTCTCTCTCTCTCTCTCTCTCTCTCTCTCTCTCTCTCTCTCTCTCTCTCTCTCTCTCTCTCTCTCAATAAATTAATAAAATAATAAAATAATCTCTCTCTCTCCTCTCTCTCTCTCTCTCTCTCTCTCTCTCTCTCTCTCTCTCTCTCTCCTCTCTCTCTCTCTCTCTCTCTCTCCTCTCTCTCTCTCTCTCTCTCTCTCTCTCTCTCTCTCTCTCTCTCTCTCTCCTCTCTCTCTCTCTCTCGACTTCAATGATAATCTCCTTCTTCCTAATAATAAAATGGGGAAATTAATTCAATCCCTCCACTTAAATCAGCTTGTGAATAAAGCAACCCGTATCACCGCTAATTCCTCCAGCCTAATTGATCTTATAATTACCAATACACCTAGTTTTATAGTTCACCACGATGTCTTACCTTGTCCTGTAGGAGACCACGAGCTTCTAATAGCTACAGTTAATGTCAGGAAGGAAAAGGGACCGCCAATTGTTAAAACTTTCCGATCTCTTGAGAATTATTCTCAAAATTGTTTCTGCGACACTCTTCTTAATGAATCCAACATTTTAAATTCAATACTAACTACAGATTGTGTAAATTATCAAGTTTCTACTTTTACTGATGTTTTTACGAGATGTTTAAATGAATGTGCCCCTCTTACAACCAAAGTCATGACACGCCCTCCTGCCCCGTGGATTGACTCTCAGTTAAAAGAGCAAATGAAAAGGAGAGATGACCTCCTAAGGCAATTTAAATCTGATAGACAAAACTCCGAGATGGAAAGAGCCTATAGAAGAGAAAGAAACCTTACTAAAACAATGTTGTCCGAAAAGAAGAAAAATCATTTCAGGGAAGAATTTTCCAAGTATAAGGGAAATATCAAAGGAACTTGGAATGTTATAAAAAGAATAATTCCTGCAAATAAGGAAATCTTAGAAAATTCTGACCTTCTCAGTGATAATGTGGAAAAGCGAGTGAATGATTTTAATAAGTATTTTGCTGAAATAGGTAAGTCCACATATGAAAAGTCCCAAGATAATAATGACTTGATTATTAATCAACCACATAATTGCCAGCCTCCAGCTGAAAGAAATATTATCAATAATTTTAGACCGCACCCAATCGATTTAGTCACACTTATTCTTATCATAAAGAACCTCAAACCAACAAACTCTTGTGGTTCCGATGGGATACAACTTCGCTTCCTAATTGACTCATTGCCAGTTACAGTATTTTTCATTTTAGTCATTGTTAATACATCCATTGTTACAGGCAGTTATCCTAACCTCTGGAAGCATCCCTATATCATCCCCGTTTTTAAGAGTGGAGATACTAATAATGTTGAAAATTATAGGCCAATCTCTCTTCTCAGCATTCTGTCTAAAATACTTGAGAAGGTAGTTGCCACCCAGTTAATAAATTTCCTTGAATCAAATTGTCTATTATGTGAAGAACAACACGGTTTTCGGCCTAAACTTTCGACCGAGACGGCCCTACTTAAAATTACTGATAAAATTTATAGTAATATTGAAAATAAGAAAATATCACTTTTATTATTGTTAGATTTGTCTAAAGCATTTGACAGTGTACACCATCAAATTCTAATGAGAAAACTTTCCAAAGTTCATGTTGACTCATTTTGGTTCGAAAATTATCTGAAAGATCGAATTCAATCAGTTCGAATGGGCTCGACTCTCTCTTCTTCTTTAGATATCAGTTTTGGCGTTCCTCAGGGTTCAATTTTGGGTCCTCTGCTTTTCTTAATATATGTTAATGATTTACCTCAATTTATAAGAGATTGCCTACTTGTTATGTATGCTGATGACACCCAGATTATGCTTACTGGTGACATTGATAGAATTCCTGAAATCTTAAAAAGGGCTGAAGATATATTAAACTGTGCCAAAAGTTATTTTAACAGTAATGGTCTTTTACTGAACGAAAATAAAACTAAATTCGTTATTTTTGGATCAAATCAATACCTGTCCCGCATTCCTGAGAACATCAGTATAAATTTCAACAATGTTTCACTCTTCCCATCTAATAAGGTTAAAAATCTAGGAGTTATTATGGACAGTACCATGACATTTAATTTTCATATCGATGAACTACATAAAAAAGTGAACGGGACCCTTATTTACTTGAACAGAGTCTATGAAAGATTCGAGCCTGATTGTAGGGTAATTGTAGTACAAACATTGATTTTAAGTATTCTCAACTACTGTCTGAGTGTTTGGGGTTCCACGACTAAGACCCAGATGTTACGAGTGAAAAGGCTCCAGAATTTTGCTGCAAGAGTTGCCATAGGGGGGGTGCATAAATATGATCACGTGACTCCCCTCTTTGAGAGATTGGGTTGGCTAAGGATGGACATGAAGTTCATATATAATATCTGTCTTTTAGTTTTTAAAATAAATCATGGAATATTACCGGAATGGCTCTTCTCATTGCCAACAGTTAATCAAGTGCGTATCAATAATGTCAACACCAGATATCAGAATTCTTTTTACGTGCCCAGAACTTCCACTGATATTGGGGCAAGAGCCTTAAATGTAATGGGCCCGAGACTTTGGAACTCTTTACCCGCAAACTTAAGAAGTTGCCAAACATTACCCTCACTTAAATCTCATCTTTTAAATCACCTACTTAATAAGTGATTTTAGTCTCATTATTATCCTCCCATTGGGTAGACGAAGTGTACGTATGCATATTTTAATGTGTAAATTTTTTGATTTTGTGCTTTGCAAATTTCATGTTTTATTTTGACATTTTACATTGTAATTTGTAATTAGATTAATTATCATGTAATAGCCATTTTTTATGGAATAAAGTTTTTGACTTTGACTTTGACTCTCTCTCTCTCTCTCTCTCTCTCTCTCTCCTCTCTCTCTCCTCTCTCTCTCTCTCTCTCTCCTCTCTCTCTCTCTCTCTCTCTCTCTCTCTCTCTCTCTCTCTCTCTCTCTCTCTCTCTCTCTCTCTCTCTCTCTCTCTCTCTCTCTCTCTCTCTCTCTCTCTCTCTCTCTCTCTCTCTCCTCTCTCTCTCTCTCTCTCTCTCTCTCTCTCTCTCTCTCTCAAAAAACATAGTTTCATAGGTTTTTCTTATATTTATTGAGACAGTTTTCTTTAATGTTAGCAATTTCTGTTTTTCATAGTTTATTATGGTTTCTGTTCTTTTATTATTATATTAATTTTTTTTATTACCAGTTTCATTACTCTTATTATTATGGAAAAAGTAACAGTGCAGACAAAATCAGCAAAATTGTAAAAAAAATACCTCCCACTTACTCAAGCACTGAGAGAGAGAGAGAGAGTTCTGCAAGCACTTGGATCGTTGAATTATTACCCAGAGATTTTAATTTACTCCGTATTTTTCTTTATCTCTTTCTAATCTTATAACTATTAATTATTATGATTATATTAATTATTTTTATTATTGTAATTATTATTTTTATTATTGTTACGCCACGAAATAGTTAAGACAGGGATATGAGAGAAATAAAGTTTGGCAAAAAGTCTTTCATGGTCAGTTTTTTTATGATTTTTTGAAGTGATCATCCCCTCATCTTGGTGCTCTGTGTTCACCCATTTTATGGTCTTCACTTTTTCTTGTTATTATGTTTATTATGAGTTGTTATTATCATCATTATTATTAGTACTAACATTGTTATTACTTTTAGTATTTTAACTTTGAAACTGCTGGCACACAAACAGATACGAAGTTCCATATTGTCGTAAATTATCGCGAATTCAGTGCATCGTGGGTTTTTATGGCGAGCGTATGTATTTTATTTAAACATGTAACTCACAGTATTGCACCATATAGAATACGATTACCGTTATCGGTGTCTTGGAAAACGCAAGGGGTCACACCTACATGAGATAGTACATATTAAAATTTCCAGTATTTTTATTATTTTATTGCTTAAAAAAAAAGTTTTTCTAGCCTAAGAATAATAAAACAGTAAAAAATAGTAAAAAACATAACTTTAAACATGTAACTCACAGTATTGCACCATATAAAGTACTTTACCGGTATCGGCGTCTTGGAAAACGCAAAGGGTCGCACCTACATGAGATAGTACACTGGATACTATTGGCTGATGGGTGGGAGACGACAAATCACAGCATTGTGTTCTGTATACTGGGGTCTGATTGCCTTTTTGATTGAAGCTTGATTCTTCCAGCATCTTGCATTGTCTCGCCTCACCCATTCAGTTACTCACGTGTGTGCCGTTCGTATTGTGCCTCTTAATAAGTTGTGCTTGTTTATTTCAACCCCTGCAATGCCGCCCAAGCGTCCTTTCTTCCTCCAAGGCTTCTTGTAGTGAGCCTAAGTGGCAAAGGAAGATGTTGACCATAGCAGATAAGGTAAAACTGTTAGATATGCTGTTATTAATAAAGTAAAGGGTGAGTTGTTAACAGTGCAGGGAGGGTTTATACAGTAAAGGTAAAATAAATGTAGAATACCTGTAATAAATAGGATGCTGCTAATTCGCTGATTTTCACCTATTGCTAGTGGTCCCGGAACCGAACTCCAATGATAAACGAGGGATATATATTATATATATATATATATATATATATATATATATATTATATATATATATATATATATATATATATATATATATATATATATATATATATATATATATATATACTCTGACTCTTTGGGAAGAAAAAATACAGAGGAGGGGACTCCTTGTCCCCTCGCTCTACCCCAATCATTCGACTTACAACACACAGGGGCACACAGAGGAACTATTCTAGTCCCCCTCCCTCAGGGGGTTATATATTTTATCCCAAAGAGTCAGAGTATTTTGTCTTGACTCAGCCACTCCCCATGTGAGGGGAAAATTTGTATGCACAGTAATCCCTCGCTATATCGCTATTCACTTACCGCGAATTCAGTGCATAGCAGATTTTTTTGGCGAACAAATATATTTTATATTGCAGACTTACTGAGTATGTGCTATTTTTGAACATGAGGACGCAAACATTTTGCCGCCTCTGTATCAGCTGGTGCTCCCTCGCATGCTATTTCCCTGACGATATTATATCGTAAGTTTGTTTGCTGTTTGTGCTTAATGCTTTTTTTCAATTCTCTTTATAATATTCGATCGCATTAAGCGGTAGAAGAGGAGAAGGATGCGGGAGAACAAACCTCTAACCAAAACGTTTTGCCGCCTCCGTATCAGCTGATGCTTATCACTATTCACACACAATATCTTACTCATAAAATATTTATTTACTCTCCCTATTTGGGGTTTATCTAATTTTCAAGATTATAGTGTTATTAATATTCCTTGGTTCTAAACATTGTTCTATATTCTTTACATATCGACCATGCTGCACGAAATCTTACGTAAATATCAGGTGATTCACCCTTGCACGCTATTTCCCTGACGATATTATATCGAAAGTGTGTTTGCTGTTTGTTCTTAATGCTTTTTTTTTTCAATTCTCTTCATAATATTCGATCGCACTAAGCGGTAGAAGAGGAGGAGGATGCGGGAGAACGAACCTCGATCTGCAAACGTTTTGGCACTTCCGTATCAGCTGATACACCCTCGCACACTATTTCCCAGATGATATTATATCGCAAGTTTGTTTGCTGTTTGTTCTTAATGCTTTTTTTCAATTCTCTTCTTAACATTCAATCTCATAAAGTGGTAGAAGAGGAGGAGGATGCAGGAGAACGAACCTCTAACCAAAACGTTTTTGCCGTTTCCGTATCAGCTGATGCTTATCACTATTCAGGCACAATATCTTACTCATAAAATATTTATTTACTCTCCCTATTTGGGGTTTATCTAATTTTCAAGATTATAGTATTATTGATACTCCTTGGTTCTAAACATTAGTCAATCTTCTTTACATATTGACCATGCTGCACGAAATTCTTAACGTAAACAAAGTCAGCTGAGACAAAAAGAAAACATAAACAATTCATTACAAAGAAAATGTATATCGTACTGTACACGGGAAACTTAAATGGAATATATATATTGTATACATGCTATTTCCCTGACGATATTATATCGAAAGTTTGCTTGCTGTTTGTTCTTAGTGCTTTTTTTTCAATCTTCATAATATCACGTTCATATAGATTAATGCTTGTGCGGTGTTATTAATAAAGTAAAGGGTGAGTTGTTAACAGTGCAGGGGGGATTTATACAGTAAAGGCAAAAATATATTAAAATACCTATAATGAATATGGTGCTCCTACTTCGCAAATTTTCATCTTTCGCTGCTGGTCCGGGAACCAAACCCTTGCGATGAACGAGGGAGCGCTGTGTATATATATATATATATATATATATATATATATATATATATATATAAACACTGTTATTCGCAAAAAAAGCAGAGGACTCTTAATTCGCGTCACAAGTTACTGAATCATGCCACAATACCAACTGGACTGCAACAAATGACAAACTTCTGAATTTCATAACCCAAGCAAATTGAACAAGCACTTTTCCAGTCTGTTATTTATATCAACCTATTACAGAAGACACGTGGAATTTATGTATACTGTATCTATATTCACTATGAAATCGTATGCATATTTGCCTTATACCTTCTTATGTCTGCATTGATCAGTTAATAGTAAGGGCTAAGATGGTGCCTTCTTGCGAAGGACTGTGGTTTCTTCCGAGTGCAGCTGTTACCCTGAGTAAATGCCCTTTCTAATCTCAGACCGTGGAGGGCCTTGAACTCATTACCTGATGAATCAAATTTGCAAGCATTACCACTCGGCCATGGCATGAATAGTAAAATCCCTTATTAAATTCTGATTAGAATATAAATACAGACACTCCCCAAGTTATGAACAAGCTAGGTTCCAGACGTTTGTTAGTAAATAGAATTGTTCATAAGTTGTCTAGGTAAAGAAAAAGTACTGTACAGTTCATGTATATGCTGTACTCTATAGTACTTAGGCATAAGACACCTAAGTATTACATAAAGCAAAGTATTCAGTATTAATGAATATAATTCAGTAATAATAATTAATAATACAGTGCAGTACAGTAATACATACATTAATACATTGGTAGATAATAGGTAGTTTTTTTGTTCGTAACTAGGTTATTGGTAAGTAGATGAAGTTCTGTATTTCAGTGGGATGTTTGGGTGTCTAATTGGGCACCACAGTAGCTCAGTGGTTAGAGCGCTCTGACTCTGGAAATGACATATTTGCATTGAAGCCCACTACGGGGCATTAAGAAGGGCTTCCAGCCCTAATTTCTTAGCCCCAAGCTGTTTCTGTCCATCCTCATTTGAATGGTGATTACTTGTGACAAAACTTAAGCAATGGCATGATTTTGAGTAAGTTTTAGGTCAAATAACATATGCTGTAATGTAGTACTGAGGCTCGTCTTGTAGTCCTATGCTGGCAGTAAGTCACACAGTGCGCAATGCCTAGCACACAAATACGAATGCTTTTGATTTTTAGGTACTCATTTTATGGATATGATGATCATTGCTTACAACTCAAATAAATCTTTAATGATAAAGTTAAGGTCATTGGTTATCCATAATCAGTATATGGTAATATATGAAGCAGTTTATTAATTGTATGCCTTTTCTTCTCTTCCACAGGATGTCTGTTCACTACAAGTTCAAATCCGCCGTGGAGTACGACACACTCCCGGTCGACGGCCTCAACATCAGCTTGGCTGACCTCAAGGAAGCGATTATTCTGCAGAAGAGGCTAGGAAAATCGCAGCCGTATGATCTACAAATAACCAATGCAGAAACTAAAGAAGGTAATTATATAGTTCTTTGGCTTAGTGCATAGTCTTACCCACTGACTGCCTACTAATGCAAGATTTCCGGCTCGAGATCTCAAACCAAGGACATGCTAAATAACCCACAATGCCTAATCTGAATGTTTCCTCATATTTGGTGTTAGTTTTACCTTGCTTATTTTGTGCATTTAAGTGTCAGTGTTTTGCTATTATATTTTAATTTTGAGCTCATCTTTGTCACATAAGTAATATTTATTATTGTAAAAATTCTGTTCTTTTCAGGTGTGTTTTTTTTTTTTACAAGTAAGCTTTTAAAGTTACTTTACATCATTTGCGTTTTCCTAATAAATATTGAATTAATGTTGAATTTCAGAATATTAATTGCCTCCCATCAGATAATTGATTAATGTTTGCCTCTTTCACTTTCAGTGTATGCAGATGAAAAGACCCTAATTCCAAAGAATTCCTCTCTGATAGTGGCTCGTGTACCTATCGATCCATCGCAGATGAAACGAGGATGGTGAGTTTTAACTAAATATGTTCACACTATTGTAACACTGTACTTACATATTATTCACATAATCCTTGCATTGGTATTATTAGCTATGAAAAATGATTATTTTTTTCATTACTTATTTAGAGGATACAAATGTGTCACATGTTTTTGGCTATGCTAGATTTGTCATGTGTATGTAGAGGGAATTTGACCCATTACAGTACATATCTCATGGTTTTCATCATTTGGATATTTCATATTTGTCCAGTGTTGAAGTGTGATTGCAATTAATATTCTGACTTATGGATTGAATCAATTTGCCTATACTAATTATTATATCCATGTATATTTTGCAAGTAGATTTAGATTCAGAGAAGATTTAATCTAGGTACATAATACAATGTTGTTTTGTGTTGTTCACAGGGAGACGAAAGATTCCACAGCCCTGATTTTAGCCAACCCAGCAAACATTATGAACGTATGTAATCCATTGAAGTGGAGCCATTTTTCCCCTCCTATCCGGTAACATTTAGCTAGTTTTAAGATGTATTGAATTTCTCTCTGATGGAGGTATGATTGCAATGCTGGCTCACTATGAGAGTTCTGCTTGTAATGCCTCTTTTATTTTATTATTATTATCATTATTTGCCATTTCTGTCGATGACATATTGCTGAAGCTGTGCTTTAAGTTTACGCCTCCTGAATTTATTCAGTGAGATCGTTCACAGTGTTCACAGCTGTTTGTTTTTGCAAAAATATGAAGCCATGGTATGAAACCATGTCTTTGCAAAGGATATGCTACGTATATATTGAACTACGAGGTTTATTTATGGTGTGGTTATTTTTTTTTCCCCTCTAGGGAGGGTGAAGAACTTTGCGTATGTTATTTTTAATAATTAATGACAGTGGAGGTACTTCTTTGTCACCTCTATGTGTTCAATAATTTAACAATGAATTTTTTCTCTCAAATGATTTAGAAGCCAAATTGAGCCATTATAAACTGAAGGCCCTCAACAATCCTTAAACTATTTGTCTCTGTGAAATAGTAAAATAGTAGTTATTTGACCTGTTTTATTTCACATTTTGCAACATGTATGTACTTCGCCAATAAAACTTTAAGCTGAGGTGTCTCCTATTGCCATATATATTTCCTGGGTTAAATATAATTCTCGTCTCTGCGAAAGGTACGGTTTTTCAGTGATGACGGGTTGGGTGCCAAGCATTTAGTGCTGGCGGGGTGGGTGCCAAACGTTATACTAGCCACATTTTATATTCTGCTTGAATTTCTTTGCTCTTATTTTGCACGTATTTTTGGTACACTTTCGAAAAAGTTTTAGAAAGTTGGAAGAGGTTTAAAATATTTGGAAACAAATGTCTGTTTCTGTACGTCGTCAATGCGTAATTTATTTAATCCCTACAGTGAAAGCATGTTCGTGACTTCAGATATTTTTCTGATACTACTGTTTATATTTTCTTTATCATCGAGTATTTGAGTATAAATGAATATACAATATTTTACAATGTATCTCTTAAATTAGTGGAGTGGAGATTAGGCCTTTGTATGTGTGCGCGTGTAGGTATGCATGATAAATACCTATTCGTCAAGCTTGTTTATTTTGTGCGAAATTGGGGGAACTGAGAAAACTTATGGCTTTGATTTAAAAATTACAGGCCTATTGAGACAAGATGGTTTAGACAGGCCGAATAATGCATAGTAATAAAATTATTTAGTAAATAGTTTTTGGATAATGACTGAATCATTTACTGAATTGTAAACCTGATCGTAAGACAAATGCAGTATATGAATTTATAATAACTGAGAAAAAGACTGTTTTGAGCATTTAAATGAAGCATAGTAATATCTTTTTTCATAAAAATTTATTTGGACAGTGGTTGAATAATATACAATTCTTCAAAATACATTCATTAATTTGAACTTAATCTGTTGCATGATTAGAATATTAACTGATTTTGACAAACTCGGTCACTTGCTTAGTGAAGTAATGGTTAGAATCCTTCATTGTTGTGTATAGCATTAGGCTTCTCTAAAGGATATATGATATCGTTATTGTGTGAGCGAATGGCTGAGCCAGACACAGATTGGAATGGCAGAATCAGACTGGTACAAAATGGCAGAGGATTGGGACTCCTTGTATAGGTAAATCTTGTTTCTCCTTTTTCACGTCATCTACTATATGTAAATACCATATTTTATTTGCTTTAAATGATTCCCTCAATCTTGTGCCAAAGACTCCTGTGTGGTTGTTGATGGATTTGTGTGTAGACTACACCGTAAGAAAAAATATATTCTTTCGGATGCATGGTTTGGGGTTTAGCTCTCAAAAAATGATTAATATCCTTTTACAACAAAAATATAGCACCGTATTTTGAGCTATTAAAGATAATTTTTATTGTATTTTATGGTTGTTTAGCAAGGGGTATGCATTTTTCATTTAAGAAAATACACTTTAATAATATCTATTTTTTCCTCGTCAGTGCCTAAAAATGAGAGCGACACTGCTGTTATGTTATGACTTAACGCTTAATAGAAGCCCATGAATCTTTACTTAGAGATTTTGAACTAGAGAATATGAAAAATTTGGAGTTCAGTTGATGAGTGTGAGCATTTATCGGTAATCCCTTGTTCTATCCTGGATAGCCATATAATTAGTGTTCAAGTCAAGTTTTAGAGTTTTTTACTTTGTTAGACTTTCACTGCTTTGGAAGTTTTATGCAGTCATGTTCTCAATGCAGTAGCAAGGAGAGGTTTTAAGTATTTGCAAGTTGGGCAATTTTTAAATTTAAGATTACAAACTAACTATAAATACATGAGAATAAGAAAAGTAATTAATTAATAAATGACTTTACAGCACTCTTCCAAAGTCATAGGAATATTTTCACCTCGTATTTTGGTTGCGTGCATTGGCTTTGCTACCCCCCTTACGAGTGGAATTGGCCCTTGTACTCTGTGTATGATTGATTGTATTGGCTGAAGAAGTACCTGCATACTGTAGATATCCTCGACCCCTCTTTTTTGTGAGAATTGGAGACTGTCATAGATGAATAATTAACTGAACTTGAAGTCTTGTAGATATGGTATTTGCGGAACTTCAAATTACATTCACAGTATATGATTACGAAAATAAAAATTCATGATTTTTTACATATTTGGAATCCACTGCTAAAAATAAATACTTTTATTGCCATTGTAAGGCTCAAGGTATTATTTATGCCAGTTCAAGGGCTTAGGAATTTGTGTAGGAGAAAATTCTGTAGAGGATGTTGAATGAAGTCTGTATGTTTACTGATCTCTTTTAAACTGAATGTATAGTTGTTGTTATCTCAAGCTGCATGGCTAAGTAAACCCCAAGGCCCTAAGTAAGGGCGCTGCCAACCTCAGGCTTACCCACAGTTCTCTCGGAATTTAATGTATAAGTTTCGTATGGTACAGTCTTAAGTAATGTATTCGATTATATGAGGTGATGTGTTAGTTCTTGGACAAGTCTCATCAACGAGGTTGTCCAGTATTTTCTGCTGATAGCTTAGAAGGGCTGCAGAGGATGTTGAAGGAAATCTGAAATACTCATCTCGCTTATAAACTTAATTTTTGGTTAAAACTTTTGGAAGATGTCCCAACAGTTCACTGTGAGTGCTTACTCGTGACACTGTAAATTTCAGATGTTCGGTACAGTTGTTGGTTTTGGACCAGAGTAATTGGAGAATGTTTAGCAGAGATAAGTCACGAGTTTGTATTTGTGGCATTATGGAATGAATATTTGATCAATAATGATATGAACTTTGAATGTTTAGGGCACTGTATTCTGCATGTTTGATGACTTGCTTTAGATGAAAGAGGATATGAAATGGTGTGAGTTTTTATTCTTGGCACTACAGTGTGTGGATGTTTGGTAAATACAGCCCAGAAACTCTTGGCTCTGACTGTTTCAGTATGGCCATCTAGATAATAACATTTTTAGGATCTGCACAGAATTTATTATTTTGTATTACCCTCTAGTTTATGAACTTGGAGCAGCAACACTGGTCGTTAAGTTCTGAAGGTAGACAATGTAGTGCGCTGCTAGCCAAGTAAACTGGGATGGCAGGGTGTGGAAAGGTGGCCACGAGATAAAGCGGTTGGGTATAACCTGCTGCAGCTGTTGGGCTTTATGGTAAAGGTTCCTTCCCTTCTTACCAAGTA
The DNA here is from genome assembly GCA_037179515.1 of Halocaridina rubra. Lineage (NCBI taxonomy): Eukaryota > Metazoa > Arthropoda > Malacostraca > Decapoda > Atyidae > Halocaridina > Halocaridina rubra. Next base: position 118,519 of record JAXCGZ010000111.1, on the reverse strand, counting down.
GGTGACCCAAGCAGGGTGGTGGGGGAGAGAGAATGTGGCCTCCCTTTATCCCCAAAGAGCTTAGAGGAGTGATTGAGATATTAGTTTTTGGTAAATGTGTGGAGCTAAGAGGAGTGAGTGAGGTATGATTGGCCTATGTTGAATGTTCGCTTTGACTTTTGCACCCCCTTACCAGGGGGCAGCCATTATATTTGTATGCAATCTGGTTTCCAAGCCCAAGTATCATATATGTGAGAGGTTCTGAAAATACTGATGGAGATTATTTGATTGAGTAGAATCAATGAAATTTTGATTTTGCACTTGACGTGCTTGTGATTAGAAATACTGAGAGATGGGGAAATTTACCATATGTCATCTTTACGGTTTTAAATTATTGCGAGATTAGTTATGTATTATCATTGTTAGAGAGGAAGCGTTTTAATATTTTCATCAGCACAAAGTAACTTTAAAGCCAACATCCTTCAAATCTATTTCACTTTAGGTTACTATTGTACTAAGCGCATAGATTGATTGTATTCATTTTTAATAATGTACCTCCAAGTGCATATTCTAGGGCAATGAACAATGAATACCAGTTTGAAAAACTACCTACCTTCAAGTATCAACGTTGATTTGTTAATGTCGTATTATACAATAGCCATCGTTATTAGAGAAGTTCATAATTTACCAGAACTTGGCATTTTAGTATTGCAAGTGTTTTGAATAGGATTTTAATTTTTTAAATAACTTATTTAGATTTATGGTATATTATCTTGTTTCTAAATCACATGTCTTTTATTAACAGTACGGTACATTTAAATTTAATCAACACCCTATATTCGAGTTTTTCAATGTAACACAACTCATTATTATTATTATTATTAGTGTAATTATGGTATTTTAGCTTTTAATTCATCACTTTACATTCAGGACAATCATAACCAGCATTTTAAGATTTATTACTTCTCGGTACAGTATTAACTTTTAATTACATATACCTGGTCGTACTTCTTGAATTAGGTTTGCATATATATTGTTAAAACTCGCACTGTGATTTTATAGCACATTTAAAAGTCCATTGGAAAAAACTAATGGTTTGTAGCGCAAAATTCATATCAATAGCCACGGGAGGAAATTGTAGCAGCCCTCTGTCCCCAAGGAGCTGAGAGGAGTGTTCAAAGCGTGTTTGACTGCTAGTGAATGTGTGCTTCGTCTCGACCACTCCCTTACAAGGTGGATTGGGGCCATTGTTTATGTATGTGTGTTGTTTTGTAGAGTTTATCAATGTACTGAAAGACATTTGTATAAATTACATGCAATGCTTAGATGCCATCATAATATGCACAGGAAATTCCCGTTCATAAATTTTCCCTGATGTGTCGTATAATATTAGGAATGATGCCATCTGTTTAGCTGGTGCGGTTTAGTGAACATTACATGAGTAGTATTTCCATTACTGGCACTGTAGTTAGTTAGTGTCAACAAACTGGACTGATGACATTTTAGTAATTTATTACCGCTATACCCCATCAGCTCTTGGCGATGAGGATTAGCAACAAAATAGTTTGAGAACATTGAAAGAAGCGCCAGTTTGATTTTATGTATTGGAGGTGTATATACCAAAAACTCAATTGTAATTTAGAGACCTTATTAATCCTTCATTTAGAAGTGAAAATCCAGGAATTGTGGCATTTTGTTTTACAGAAACCAAGTTTTGGTGTTTGTGTTGATGTAACTGTTGTTGACCATTTGATTACACTGTCATATAGAAAAGAGGATAGAAAGTTGCAATTTTTGCGGTTTATTGTGTATATTATAATCAACATTGATGCCATGAGTATTGAAATATTGAGAAGCAATTTAACTAAGAATGTATGGTATTTTTCATTTTAATGCCCATTATGATGTACAGGTATTTTGATTTACAAATTGACCAAATTACAAATTAGTCATAACAGATGATATTCACATCATTAGACTAGATTCTTGACCATTGTCTGGACTTCCAGATTAGTATTGAGTTTGACCCTCATATGGGCATGACTGAATGGCTCTTAGTATTGAGAATCCTATCCCGACCCTTGTAAGGGCATGTACATAAGTTGAAAGATTGGGAAATATATTCCCCTTACCCCCTACTTTGCTATGTGGGACTAGATATGACCCTAGTAAGGGCATGTATATAAGTTTAAAGATTGGAAAATGAATTTCCCTTACCCACTCCCTACTCTGCAATGCTAGGCTTAATATGGCCCTTGTAAGGGTATGTACATATGTTTAAGGATTGGAAAATATATTTCTCTTAACCCCTACTTTGCTATACATGACTAAATATGACCCAATAAGGGCATGTACATAAGTCGATAGATTGGAAAATATATTTCCCATACTCCCTACTTTGCTATGCAAGACTAAATATGAATTTATTAAATCTTAGACCTATGCTTTGGGCTCAAATGACCAATAGTTGAATATATCTTTGAACCCCATAAATCAGTCATAAGGTCAGAGCAAGTATTCCTTCCTTAGTTTTAGTATTGATATACAAGACTAATATATTTTGCAATTAATGTCAAGCCTTACATTAGCCTGACTGGTTTTAAGGTTAAAAAAAACTGTTCTTATCCCATATGTGGGCTTTTGGATCAGTTTTGAAGTCTCATGGTCTATTACCTAACACACAGTATAATTTGAGACTATTGATGCTCGATGAATTTCGACACATGAAATGCTCTGAACTTTGATACATAAGGTGCTGACAGAGCTACTCATAAGGTCTTCAAGACCAGTTTTGACATCTTAGAAAATATTACCCTTTAACCTAGTTCTAGGGTGTAGCAGACCAGCTCTTAAGGTCGGAAATAATTTTCAACCTTTTATGGTCTTGACCAAATTTGACATCTTAGAAAACATTACCATTTAGCCTATTTTTAGGTTATCCAAACATGATGAATATCGACCCATCAGGTGGAATAGCATACCAATTTTGATGTCTGCATATATATTCCTGGACTTTTCTGAAAATAAAAAACCCAAAGACCAGCGTTATCCTCTGGTCGAGAAGTTTAAAAAATACCAGCCTTTATTTTTCGTTAAAAGATACGCTAAACCCACCTGTGTTTTCGTGAAAAAACGATATGCAACATGAAACCTGTAATCAGAAATTGTCCATTTAGTTACTTATAATGAGTTCTTGTACACTCATTTTCTTGCCATGGAAAACCCCATTTTTAAGGACTCATATGACAGCATATTGTAACTTTTGCAACCCTCATTCATATTTAACATCTTTAATATTGTATATATCAAGTGACAAGACCAACAATTCACAGCCAATCTGGCTGGTTCAACTAATATTGTATCATCTTGATTTTTCAAGCGGTACAGACCTTGAAAATGTAATTTATTCAGTACATACGTGATCTCTTAATTTGAATTCTTTGTTGAGGATCTCCGTACAGTGCAAATATTTTATTTCTCTTAGGGCAACTGAGTTTTAGTGAAAGCAGCTACAGTTATCGAGCTAATCCTTCCGACAATTTGCCCAAATATAATTATTCAAAAGTTAGTGTCGAGCATCAGTGTTGTAGTAACAAGAACTACGGTGCTTGAGCTAATTATTCCATAATTTTGCCTAAGTGAAATTATGCTTAATGCCAATGGGAAAACGAAGTAACTGGTAAAACTGTTATTGAATAAGAATTGTATTATAGTCCAAAGGACACTATATCTATCCTTACGTTCTACTGGAGACAGCCAGATAAAAAAATGTCAATTAACAGTTCCATTTATAGTATGCATAAAAAGGCAAACTGAAGTACATTGCCTTTAGAGAGAGTTTTAAATAAAAAAAAACATTGCAAATTTTCGTACTCTGGATATCCTCGGCATTTGAAATCCTCTTGAAAACTTTCTATGTCAAAATTTGTAATTTTTCATTGGTATATACTCGAAATTACTTCTTGTGACTTCTGTAAAAACTCCCAGGAATATTATAAATTAACTTTTTTCAAATTGGATAGAAATTTTTTTTTTTATTTTAGTAGCGAGACTTTAAATATTTGTTGTTCACCAAAGAAGCATATGCAGCAAGAGAAGACATCTATGTGACATCAGTGATTTTTTTTAATATCATATGATACAGCAATAGAGTACCATTGTGTAAAATTTACCCAAGTGTATTTAATACATTATGTAATTTCCAATTGTAATTTGTCTTTATATTGTATATTGCATTTCACTTTTTTGTGGCTGTATGTAAATGCTTTAATAGGAACTGTTCACGAGGGAACCAGTTGCACTCTTGATGCATGAAAACAACCACTGCACTTGACTGTGCTCATCAGCAGTTGACTCACGGCTCTCTTGAACTAGGATCACGTTTTGCCACTAGTCGGGAGAGACTAGTAGACTCGCATTTTCCTGGAACTTATTTTATGTTGTTGAAATCTTAAATCCCATATGGTTTTTACCTATGTGCTCTTTTGATAATTACCAATATTTTTTCCAGTGTCAAAATAAAGACTAAGTAATGCACATAGTTTCATTACTACAGCCTTAAATAGTTAATGGTTCCTATTATGAGGTCAGTGTTTATGAAATGTGTTTAATATTAGCTTCTTTTTATTGATCAATTTGCTATGGTTTTGAATATTTTACCTGAGGTGATGAAACATTTCAAATACTTTAATTCATATTTTTGTGTTTTTGCAATATGTATCGTTTTGTAATTATATAATCTAGAAATTCATGACCCCATGTATCACATTTTTAGAATGTACATGTATATTTTGCCATAACCTTGAAGTCTTAGCTTTTTTTCAGGTTCATTTGTAGTCTTCGAATTGAAGGTCAGTAGATTTATACCTTATTTTTATAAAGATCTGTATTCCAGAGGTTTTTATTCAAACTTAAAGACAGTTGCAGTTGAAGATTATAAATTTTTGTTTGAGAAAGATCTTGCTGATGAATTTAGCTCATGAACTAACCTTTTGTATTATGTAGTGTTACTTTACCTTAGCATATCTGAGAATATTTTGTATATTTTAATCTTTTAACTGGTTGGACATCATGATGTAAATGCATGTATTAAAAGATGGAAGAGTGAAAGTTTGCAAAGTATGATCCACATTGTCTTCAAACATATTACGAATATACTTTCCTTCTACAATACTATGTTTTTCTTCTAAATGCAGTAGTTTTGTATTTTCTAGAGTATACCTACTTCTACAGTATTTTTAAAGCATATATATTTGGATATTTTGGGCTGTGAATCACAATCACTTAACTTGCAGTACTGCACAGACTATATGGTACTTATATAAATGTAAACAAAGTAATTAGATACTAACGTGCCTTGAGAATATTGTGTAGTATGCCGCCTTGCTTTCAGTTTTATTACTTACACATACTTCTTTATAGCGATAACACTACATATTTATAAGAGTTCACCATTTTTCAGTAACATCTTTAATTCTTCAGATCTAAGTTTTTTTTTTATCTTAGAAGGATATAAAGAAAAGCCTTTGATGGTGCAGGTATATGTTTCTACTTTTATCGTAAATAAAAGTGGTAATTATAATTTTTCCTAGCTCGTGATAGTCTTACTTGACTATCTTTCATAGTAATGTTTCTTGGACTATTTTTATTTCAATTTTATATTAGTGCCTTGAATTAAATATCCGGAGAGTGTGCCATTAGCAGCTGTATATGTATCTAAAATATTTTACTCATATAATAGATAATTTGCAAGTAAACACTTGTAAGATTAGGGGGAAAAATACTCTTCTTTAGATGATGAACTGCTCTCATTTAATATCCCTCAATACTTTTTGATGCTCATTTATAGAGAGCTGTAGCCTTGCCCACTAATCACCTAAATACTTGAGAACTCTTTACACTTCCAAATGATTATTGGATTCCACGCCACACTGATCTCTATCGCTCTCTATCTTTCTATTTCTATCTCTATTATTAACTTGTCTGTGTAATAATTATGAAGTTATTAATTTATTTTCGTAAATTTTACCAATTTGCTGTAAATTTAAAACCTTTGTTAAACTCTTGATGGCCAAGGTTTTGTTAACCCGAGTTTCTTATAGATTTTTTTTTTTATTAGTGTGATACCAAGACAGGCAAAGAAAATTGCCCTTATTGGGCCTAGGCACAAAGATAACATAAAGCGAAGAGAAACAATTGGGAGCACTGTGACTTGTCAGATGTGAAGGAATAATAAGAGATTGTAATGAATATCAAAGAATATTTGGTGTTGATGTAGCATAGAAAAAACTAACTGATTGAAGGCAGAACCTTAAACTGTCCCGGGCAGTCTTATTTTGTCCAATAGACTTTCAGCCGTGGTATTGCAACTGGCGGCTGGTCCCATAGGAATCCACTACATTGAAAATTTGGTGTATTCATGCATTTTTTGAGTTAGTACTTTCCTAAGAAATGAGGTTTTTTTTAACTGATATTTTTATTGAAATACATCTTCAGTTTTTTATGATATTCACATATGCATCTGCATTGTATTTGAAAAATATATCATAATACTATCATGAAGATGATAGTATTATGAAATGCTTAGATTAACATTATGGTGATAATTACGAGGAGAAAAAGAAACTAACAATTCAGACAAAATTTGGCATGATTGTGAAAAAATATCTCTGGGTACCCATAGCAGTTATTCTGTTAACTTCGTCGATACTTACAGCCAAGCCTGACCAGCCAGTATGATATTTTCAATTTTAATGTCATAACAGTAATGACCCTAGAAGAAAATGATGAAAAGGTTATAACTACAGTGAATAAAAAAATGCTGATAATAATGTTAAAACTGCACCAAATAATATGACTTTTAGATATTGTTTTACTGTAGATATTTTACAACTCGCCTAAGGCTATGAAAAAAACAGTAACATAATCTTTCCTCCAGTCTATCATATGTTAGGCACTGCAAGTGATGCCCTAGGTGAGCAGTCTCCATTTACTATCAATTACGCCATAAACTTGAAAAAACGATTTAGTAAACATTAGAATAAATAGGAAATTAGTACAGGGGTGTATCAACAACTGTAACTAGGAATACATAGTTTAGACACATCATTCTCTTCTCCAAAGAGTTAAAGGCAGGAGGGATTTTTAGTTACAAAATTATTTGTACATGTATATGAAAGTTGTCACAGTACCGATTGGAGTGGACCAATGTGGTGTTCAGAAGTACTCATGTTTCTGTTCGACATGAAGATTCACCCAACACTCTTGACCAATTTCTTACTTCTAATCTTTTAAACTACTCATATTGTGTGCTTTCCCCACTTTTTTTCTTTCTTTATAAATCTACCCTCATTGGGCCTGGGCACAAATAAAACATAGAGTGAAATAGAGATGGGGGGTATTGTGACTTGTTAGATATGAAGGGATAATAAGACGTATGTAACGAATATCCAAGAATATTCGGTGTTGATGTAGGCATAGAAAGAGAACCATACTTGAAGGAAAGCTTAACATCGAGCTGTCCTAGACAGTCTTATTTAAGTCCACAAGACCCTTCAGCTGTAGTATCGCAATGGGCGGTTGTTGCCATGGACCAACCTACTTCATGGAAAATCTAACCATTTTGTGATCTCATTCTCTTTCATTTTTTGCTACCCTGCCATCAAATCCTCCCACTCAGCTGCCTTTGGCACTTTGAGTGCACCCAACGGTAAATTTGCGTAACTTCCTCTTTGACTTCCTGTGGGATGACTGCTGCTTTTAGTCACACATCCATGATCAGGTAGCCCTAAAAGTTGCCAAGATCATAACCCCTGGAATGGAGATGTTCATGCCCTCCTCTATGAAAACTTTTTCTTCTAATCCTTGGTTTGACCATGCCTGCTCCCTGGATATTCAGGCCAGGGATTATGCACACCAGTCATACCAAGCCTCTCCTTCTGATTTAACTCATTCTGCTTATAATACAGCTAGGGATTGCTGTACTGCTCAGATTTGAAAATCTAAGGCCTCCTTTATAAGAAGAAACGTTAATGACCTAAACTCGTCTCCCACTGATAAATATTTCTTGTCCCTAGCCAAAAGCATCCTCAAAAACTTTTTTAACTCAAGCTTTCCCTCACATTCGTTCTGATGGTTCTATAGCTTGCTCTCCCACTGACAAAGCCACTCTCTTTGGCTCTCATTTTCCTGCCAACTCTTCTGCAAACAATTCCAGCTCACCAGTTCCTCATTCTTTACCCCTCTCTAATCCTATGCCCTCTCTTATCCTTTCTTCACACAAAGTTCATAAGATTTTTCACTCTCCAAAGACGAACAAAGCATCTGGTCCTGATGGTATCCCTGCAAGATTCCTTAAGGAGTTTGCCGATGAACTGTCTACCATGCTTTGCTGTCTCTTTCGTCTCTTTCTCTGAGCCAGTATCTATCATTCATCTTGGAAGCAAGCTCTAGTGCAACCTGTTCCTAAGAAGGGTCCACCGCTCTGTTCCCTCAAACTATCCACCTATTGCCCTAACCTCTTCCATCGCTAAAGTTTACGTAACTTTGCCCTATTTTCTCTTCTTGAAACATCTTGAATCTAACTCACATATCTCTGATTACCAGTACGGCATCCACAAGGTAAGATCCACTGGTGACCTTTTGTCCTATCTTACTCATGTATGGTCATTTTCTGAGGAACTATGGGGAATAATTTGTCGTCGCCCTTGATTGCACAGGGCTCTATTGACCAAACTCCTTGCTTATGGCTTTACCCCTTCTCTGTTCGCTGATTTCCAGTTTTCATTTTGACTGTTTGATATTTGTGGTGGTTGACGGTGCAACATCTAGCTCATTCCCTGTTACCAGTGTTGTTCCACAGGGCTCTGTTCCTGTTCTTCATCAACTATCTTCAATCCCCATCCTTCTCCCTTCACTCCTTTGCCAACGATTCTACCATTCATTTTTCCTCTGCCTTTTCTTCACAACTCTCATCTGCTACTCGTAATCAGTCTTGTATCACTCTTTCTTCTACTTTCAACTCCGATTTGCTGAGGGTATCTGATTGGGGCACCCAAAATTTAATGCCTCCAAGACAGTTTCTGGCTAGGAATTTAGATAGCCTCTAACTAGTCTTGAAGGGATCACATAATCCATATATCTAGATCTGCCTCCGATAAATTGGGGGTCCTAGTTAGTTCTCATTTCTTTTTATCTTTACAGTTACTTATAATCTTTAAAGGTCTTATCCGTTTCTGCTTAGAATACTGCTCGCACATCTGGGGTGCTTCTTCATATACTTATCTCCCTGAAACGGCTTAATCAAAGGTAGACTCATTAATGACCCTTCTCTTACTTTTAATCTAAATTCTCATTTTCTTTGCCATAAGGTATCATCCTTTTCCCTTTTCTCTTGCTACTACTTCCATCGCTGCTCTGATGACTTGGCGAATTACATCCCTCCCCCACTGCCAAGGCAGTGTAACACTTGCCAAGCGGCCTCATCTCACAAGTCTGTGGTGGGATTTGTAGCTTGCGGATTTGTTGGTGCATTGACTACTTCCAATATACCTCCAGACTCTGGAGTTCTCTTCCTCCATCTGTCTTTCCTAATTCTTGTAACCTATTTTCCTTCAAAAAACTGATCTATTGTCATCTCAGGACCTAATCCTGCCATATCTCTTGTTCTTCAGTACATTGACTATTCTTTCAGTCTGTCCTTTTCCTACTGTGTGTGATTACCTCATCTCTGCCTTGTCATTGACCTTTTTCTTTGTCTTAATGTTTTCTTCGTGCTGGGTCTTTATTGATGAGGGCAATTTTCTTGCCTGTCCCAGTCAACACTTAAAAGAAAGTTGTCATTCAAGGGGGAAATGGTGGAATAATCTCTCATCAAAATGAGGGATATCAATTTATCTTTTGGGCCATGATATAACTGATAAAACACTTGTAAAGTACACCCTCAACAAAATCAGTCTCCAAGGGAAACCCCCTACTGTACTGTAATTTTTGTTTATTATTATTATTATTATTATTATTATTTTGTTTTTAAACCTTTATTTCCATTATACAGTGGGCATTCATCAGCCAGGGCAAGCCCCAACCCCCTCACTGTGGTGCCCAACCACAGCAGTAACCTGCCAGTAAACAGCTTAAACTCTCGGTCTTGGACGGGAACCGATCTCACGACCTCATGAAAGCGAAGCCAACGCGTTACCACTGTACTAGCCACTGTAATATTCTTAATATTGCCACTTTTTATGCAATTTTTATTTATTTATTTTTAGTATTTTTGTTTATTACTATTTTTATTAGATATTGTATTTTTTCATTTTACTGTCGGTAGTATTTATTTTTTTATATTGTTTTCCTTGCTTTTTGTATTTTTTTGGTGTTTTTGTGTTAATGTTTTCATATGTCGGTTACTGAAATGTTATATGGTCTTAGGTCTTGATCATATTAGTATTAAGGGAATTATCTACTTACCCAGTTAAATATCTCATCTGAGGATTAAGTAAACTCTAGTGTTTATTACAACTTATCATTTTATCTTTCTGCTAATCATCTTTTATTGTTTATTAATAGTTTGATTTGTCTTGCTATTGTTTATTTTTAAATATCTCATCTTTGAGATGGAGTCCAATTAGGACCTAATATAGCTGTATATATTGTGTATTGCTGATTTCTTCATATGCAGATGTAACCAGTTAACTATAATAGTTGAAATACTGTACTCTCTCTTTCTGAGAACAGGGTGTTCGTATTTAAGTGTCTCTGGAAATTCAAAACAGTAGCTGATGTAAAAAAGTTTTTATAATGGAGTCACACAAATCCAATATTGCTTACATTACAGAAAAGTTAAATATGTTGAAGTAGAAGGAACTGTTCGAGACTTAAACATCATTCAAGAAGATTTTATGTCCATGAACCCCACAAAATTAGTTAGGGTAATAGACACCCATGATTGACCTCCATGAATCTGTTTAGCAAGTAGAGAGTGAAACTGGTATTATGAAAGACAATACGTCACATTTTGAAGCGCAGCTGTGGGGAAAATTTTATTTCAACATGATTCACGTCCCCGGTGAAGATTATGGTAACCGAATACTGTAGTTGAAATTTGTGATTGGTACCTGGCAAAATACGACGAGGTTGTACAGTTTTCCGAGTGTTTAGAACGCTGAAACAACGTGTATATTAAATGCTCTTTTAACCTCCATGATTGCAGCTTCAAGGCAACTGGCAATCTATGTTGCAGACCATGTAATTTTACGAGGAGTTAGTGTCATGTAAATTTAGATCCACTTGTTTATTTTATAAATGGAGTGAGCAGGGATGATAAGGTGAATTTGTGTAGCACTCCCTTATATAATGCATTAGGGTATCAGGTATATTCATCATTTTCCATTAACATTTGAAGACGAATTTCCTTTCCTCTTTCATATACGCTATTACTTATAATCCGCTCTTGTCAAGTGAGATTTAGGGATTTAAACGTGTCCATGCAATTTTGGCACTGTGCGCATTTTATATACAGTGGTGACCTCAACCCACGAACTTTATCCGTTCCCAAAAACTTTTCTTGGGTTGGATTTATTTTTCCTATTGAAAAGGATGTAAATTCAATTAATCCATTCCTGGTCACAGTAAATATTCATGTAAAAAAATTTATAGTCACTAAAAATGTGAAATATAATACAGGTTAAATGTATTTAATCTGTAAAAGGAAAATTACATTAATAATAGAAAGGAATTCTGTTCTATTAAAGTAAAACATGTACATATTCAGGTATACAGTATACACTAATTGATACCCAGTATAAAATATCAAAGTCCAACACTTAGAAAAAGTTGTTACATTCTCCCACTAATAACAAATACAGTAGGAAAGAGTACATACTGTAGGTAAAAAAATATAATGTAGGCAAGAAACAGTACTGTATTTGTTGTGCATGATTGTTGCTGGCATACATGGATGGTGGTGGAGGAGGAGGAGGAGGTTGAGTAATTTTTGGAAGGAGAGTTCCCTAATATCACAAACACTTTTAACTTTCTTGGGAGCCATAATAAGGACTATATGATAGGTAAAACAATGGAAAATAAAGAAAGAACTATGAACAAACCATCCAGAGCGGGCACCAATGCAGAACTGAGAGCAGGCAAGTGGGACATGTGGTGGCTTGGCCAACACGTGTGTATGTAGGTTGGATTTTGTTCATGGGTTGGGGTCAAAATTATGTTTGTGGGTTGGGGTCACCACATATATATATATATATATATATATATATATATATATATATATATATATATATATATATATATATATATATATATATAGTAATCCCTCGCTATTTTGCGGTTCACCTATCGCGAATTCAGTTCATCGCGGATTTTTTTTTTGGGGGGGAATTTATATAAAGATTATTGTGACACCAGGACGAGCCAAAAAATGATAAAATAAAACAGCCTTTATCAAGCTGTAAAGAGAAACAGAGATGGAGAGTGCAATGACCTGTCAGATGTGAAAGGATTTTAAAAGATGTGTAATGAATATCCAGTTTTTTGCTGGGTTTTAATATACCTCTGCATTACTTTCATGTCTATTCCAATAATTCTCCTTAGATATTATTATTATTATTATTATTAAATTTTTTTTATATATATATTTTTTTAAAAGGGTGTTCCTACTTCGCGGGAATTCACCTATCGCGGCCGGTCCCGGAACCGAAACCCCACGATAAACGAGGGGTATATATATATATATATATATATATATATATATATATATATATATATAAAATCTAAGTTCTTAATCTAATACATAAAAATAGGTAAAGTACACTGTATAGTTTTGCTTACCTATACTACTGTAGTTGGTTTGCATTTGGATAACTGGTATGTTAAAAAGTTTCTGTACTAATTATTTATTGGCCTCTGATCTAACAGTAAAATGGCTTAAAACGGGGACCCCCTGAGGGAGTCTTCGACTCTAGTCAAAGTTCTATTTCTGAAATTGATGTAACCCGAATTTCTGTGTAAGTCGGAACACACACCTAAATGAGCATCTATGTTTGTGCAGTAGTAAAGTTTCTCCCTTTTCCATGCATTTCACTATTTCTAATTTTATTTCCATGATAATGGCTTTCCTTTTCTGAGAAGCACTGCCATTAGAGCGATTATACGGGCAAAAATATAAAAAAAGAAGCAGAAAAGTAATTTACAGGAAATGCGTTGTAGCCGCGAAACATCTTGACTCGTAAACCGGGGATACCCAAGTTACGAACATACAAACAAAAACATACCCATTATCTACTCATGTATTATAAATGTATTACTGTACTGTATTATTATTTTATTATACTGTATTAAAATTCATTAATATTTCATACTTTGTGTTTTATGAAATAATAAGAAGCAAGGGACAGGATTGTAATGATTACACAAGGTTCCAGGACCCATTGTTCCAGATATCCCCTTTAACCCTCAAAGGCCCGGCAGCCTATGGAAAGCATCCTCCTTTGAGGGCGAGATGACCTGGTCTATCCTAAATGGGTTAAAGAGAATGATAGAGAGATACTTTTCCCTAAGGCAAAGACCAGGAAGTTCCATTTTCAGAGAGGTCCAAACATCTCTTTCCAGAAAGTGTCTTCAGCAGAGATTGTTTTGTACTTGCTATGCCTTGTCGATTTTCCAAGGTTTGATATAAATTAAATGGTATTGAGGAAATCTCTGGATATTTCAAGGCAGAAGGTACTTCATTAGTGAATATATTTTTGGAGAAGAGCTGTTAACTCTTTGGGAGAAGAATCTCTATATCTGAAACAAAGGATCCTGGAACCTTGTGCAGTAATTGCGGTCCTCTGGTGCTTAACATATATGCAGTACTTTACATACAAAATATCAAATTCTGAACATATTTTAATTCACTAATACTGTATACTATGTTTTATGTAGTAGTTAAGTGCCTAAAGCCTAATTGCTGTACAGTACTGCATATGTGTGTATTGTACAGTACTTTTTTATACCTAAACACAAGTTATGAACAGTTCTACTTAAGAATAAACTTATGGAACCTAACTTGTTCGTAAGTTGGGGAGTGTTTGTACCCAATTCTCCTTTGAGACTACTTAATAGTACCTCAGGAGTTCAGTCTAACGTGTAATCTTATTAGCAATATAAGTAGCATCATTATTTTAGTGCTATGTTGGTACATGAAGGATCTGCAATATTGAGATATATCATCCTGAAATCAGGAATCTGGAATACAGACACTCCCCAACCTACAAACGATTATGTTCCAGAAATCTGTTCATAATGAGAATTGTTCTTAAGTTGTATTTAGATTAAAAAAGTATTGTACAATACATACATATGCACTACTTACAATACTTAGGCTAAAGACTGTTAACTACTACATAAAACCGAAAGAATGAATTTTAATTCAGCAATATTAATATAATGGTGCAGTACAGCACAGTAATGTGTAGGTTTTTGTTTGTACCTGTGAATGTTAGTAACTTGTTCGTAAGTAAGGGAGCATCGGTACTATGCTTCCAATCCCTTATTGCACTCCTTTAGGGATAGATATATATACTTTATTTGAAAAAAATCTGCTTTAGTTATCCATAATTGGGAAACTTTATACTTTAAGCTTCTTCCATCAACAAGTCTCTGTTCCACTCTATTGTCATCGTGGCTATCCATTTAGTCCAATGGTATGTGCTCCAATAACAATGGACTCGCTGGTTTGAAAAGCAAAGTCAGCTCTGTATGTCTAACATATGCTTTATAAACCTCTTCAAGGAGCACATAGGACTTAAAAAATCAATCACCTGATTCAAATTGCGAGGAAATAGACAATTGGAGGTGATGTACCTGTCACAGCTGTTGAATTGGGAAAGTCTTTTTGCCCAGTCTGCCATAGAGGGCTTGATGGTTCGATCACTCTTAGTCTGGGACCCTCATCTTTGACCTTACTGCCATGTGTGACCCTGCCAGAAGCTAATACTTTCAACATCTTTGCTTTTAGTCATAGGATTACGCAAGCTTCTTGGCCACATCAAGTTGATGATCCCTAGAGAGGTCTTCCTTGTATATGATATGTGACCCAGGGTTTCTGTGAATGTTTAGTTATCAAATTCGTTTCTGAATTTATGCGAGAAAAAATAGCTAATGCTAGAAATTTTATTGAATATGAAGTTTTCTCTCTCTCTCTCTCTCTCTCTCTGGTTCATGGTACATAATATAAAAAAAAATACAATTAAAATAGCAGTTTGATGGTGGTATATCAATATAATTTTAGTTAATATGCATATACGCACATGTACTGTGGCTGCAGTCCCTCTTGTCTTAGAGTGGCATTATCAAAACACGCATTCACCAGTAATTACAGTACAATATTACTAATATATTGCATAATCATACTGTTACACATGAAAACAAATCCAAATGTATACCTATTGCAAAACAAAGCTTTGGTGTTGAATTGTAGCCGAAAGCTTATATTTTATTGAACCTGCTTTTAATCCATAAAGTTGAAGGGATGAATAACAAAAAACTAACTATTTAGCAACTAAACTTGAGTGTACAAATTGAGTTCTTCATGAATTTTATATTAGTACATACATCTTTATTATATATATATATATATATATATATATATATATATATATATATATATATATATATATATATATATATATATATATATATATATATATATAGGTGTGTGTATGTGTGTGATTATGTATGATGATTTCTCCATGCCTAAATTTATCTTGTATTATATCATAATTAGTTAGGACAACTTTTGCTTCATCTTCCCAAAACCAGATCTCCAGTTTTCCCGTTGTACTGTATCAACATCATCTAGAGTTCGAGACTGTCCTGCTTTGTCATGTAGTCTGTACTCATTTCTTTTATTGTATGGATGCGCAAGACCTCACCTATCCCATACCCTGCTTGATTCCTCAACAAATATTCCTCGTCATTTATTTCCAATTCTTGACTTAAAAATTTTGTTTTGTTTACTATTAGATTTCTGTTGGTGATGTAAGCTGACGCAGTTCCTCTATCTTTACAGTGATTGTGTACGCATCACTGTCAATGCTTCATTCCATTCCTTTTACTCTCTTTTGCATTTAGGACCGCAGCAACTCAATGGAAAAGTGCACGAGTTTAGAAGCAGCTAAGGTGGGTTTGATCCCACAACATGGCATTAAATTTGGGTGAGTTTACAACTTGGATTCCCTAGCTCCAGGCTGTTTCTGTCCACCCCCATACTAGGGATGAATAGTGACATAAAATAGCAAGCAACTCCTCGGCATATTGTTTTAAGATCAGTCTCCACTTTTTACATACCAACTCCACCATTATCCACAGTTTTGCCCCTGAATCTACTACAGGAAAGTTAGCAGCTATCTTCCACTTCCCTTCCCATTTCATTATTTCAACACCTCAGGCAACACCCTTGCCTCCACTTTTCTCAAGCCATGAATGAACTTAAGACCATTGATGAGATCTCATCTTTACCCTAATCTAGCCTTTATCTCAGCATACTTGCTTTCTTCCTAACATACTCTTTGCTTAATGTATACTACTCATATATGTGTTTATACACATACAGGGTCTCTTTCCCCCTTGTAAGGGGGTGGCCAAGCCAAGAAACATGCACTCACCACAATTCACACATACCTCAGCTATTCCTCTTAGCTCTTTGAGGATGAAGGTTTGCCACATTTTACCCCTTCCACCCTGCTTGGGTCATCCACAGGGTAGGTGGGCAAAGATATTCTAAAGTAAGTCCCGACAGCCACAACTTGTTTACCCCCACAGCTGCCATTACATGGCAAGTCCCATCACAGGTCACTGAGCTATCAGGTGCAAGAAATTAATTTGGCTTGTGTCACCTATACACAATCTTCCTCCACTCATTGCTTTCTCTTGCACTCTTTCTTCCCTGCTCCACTAACATTCTAAGTGCATTCAGTGCCATTTTTCACGCCATCCATCCTTCTCATTCTAGGTCTTCTTCTTGGCCTAACTCCAATCACTTCTTCACTCCACACTCTTCGCTATTTGTTCTTCACTCATCCTCTCCATGTGTTCTAACCAACTCAATACTGTACTTTGATCTAACGCATCCGACAGCTGTCTTTCAACACTCGTTTCCTGCCTGACATCCTCATGCTTTTAAGCCCAGTAAATAATTTCTGCTTATTGCATAGCATGGCAGGGTCTGCTTCGTTTATGCAATCCACATAAATTTCAGCTTTACAAAAGACCAACATCCTACACGTTAGGTTGTCAAATTAGGGCACCCAATTTTTTAGTGGTGCCATTTTACTTCCAGTGAGAGTATGAATTTATTTTTCTCTATACCACAATAAACTGTAAGTCAAAACATTGACTACCTAAATCTGCACTACTCGTCACGTACTAATGCAGGTGTATGCAACAGTTGTCATCCTTGTCAGTTATCTTTTGCCCCTTTATATGTTTGATTTCATTTCCTCCCTCTTGTCTTTTCCTCCCTCTGTCTTTTTCCGTATATCTTATCTTTCCTCTGTCCTTTTCCAGACGCCACAGAACTTCTAGTTATGCATAGTACTTGTTTTTATTATATCAGGTTAATTGCTGCATCTTTTTCTACAATTTGCCTATCCTCGAAATACTACCTCACTTCCCTTGAATCTTTTACCAGCACATCAACCCCACTCCCCGCACTGCAACCCCTCTTTCACCATTTTCCCACTCTTTGTTCACCACTTTCAAATTAAGACATTCCTTTTACATTTGTTCTTTGCAGTGCTCATATGCCCTTTTTTCTCCAACTCCTTCACTTTCCTTATCATTTCTCTATAATTGCATGAGCTTACTAGAAATTTCTCATTTTACCTCTCCTAACCTCATTTCACACACTTCTATCCCTCCAGGGTGTTTTATATATATATATATATATATATATATATATATATATATATATATATATTATATATATATTATATATTATATTATATATATATATATATATATATATATATATATATATATATATATATATATATATATATATATATATATATATATATATATATATATATATTATATATATATATATATATATATATATATATATATTTATTATATTATATATTATATATATATATATATATATATATATATATATATATATATATATATATATATATATATATATATATATATATATATATATATATATATATATATATATATATAATATAAACCTCAACTGATACCCCTACCATGCCTCTCCTTCCACTCTTTCCAAAGTCTTCTTTAACTTAATTCTTATTAAATCACAATTGCTTTTTTGTCTTTTGCTAAACTCTAATTTCATCTTGCCTGTTGATGCACTGCAGATCAACCTAACAGTGACTCATATCTACGATATTACATCAAAATGCATTAACAATTAATGCAATGTGTTGCAGATCTTTCATACCAGTATCTCTTCATCCTCACTATAGCATCTTGATGCTTGCTAATCTTTGTTAAGAATTAATCCTTATCCTATTACTCTTTCGCTATTGATGTTCATAGACATACAGACTACATGTTATTGGTTTACTGAGTTACTTACATCAGCATCTCGTGGAATAATTGTTATTATTACCGTAATCCAAACACTAAGCCGAACTGCAAAAACTCAGATTTACTATATCTTTGCACTGTCTATATATGTATTTCTCAGTGTGTTAATTTAACACTGGTTCCAGAGAAAAAACAGTTTATGCTAGGGTTCCTCTTGTTATTTACTGTTCCTAGTGAAAATGGATTAAACCTAAAGTTAATTGAAAAAACAGTGTTGATTCCCCATGCGCACACTGTACAAGTCGTTTCTGTCTTGTACACAGGTTTTTTTTCCAGGATTTAAGATAATGTAACTCTTATTCTGAGTTGTACGTGCTGAGCTTACCATGGATCCTTCACCTTACTTTTCTCATCAGTATTGTCTCTCATGGTACTAACCCCATCCTAACACTTCGAGTATTCCATTCATGGTAGTTTTTCCTCTTCTGCATACTTACTTCCTTTATGATTCAGTCTTAAGCAAGCATTGTCTGCCTAATGGCATTATTCTATATGAATATTTTACCACACTCCTTAATCATCTCAATTTTTAACCCCATTGGAATTTCTGACTCCACTTGTTACATCACATTTCAAATCCTTTTTATATTCTCTTTCATAAAATTCCTTTTGTTCTGGTATTCCTACTCTATTAGTTTTTCATCGTGTGTTCAGTTTCATTGCTAATGTAATGCCTTGCTGTCTACCTTCTAAAACTAACTTCATTTTTGGTGTTTTGACATCAGCAAATTATAAATTGTTTGCTATCTATCTATATACATGGCCCTGTTCCCTCTTCTAAGGGGGGTGACCGAGCTTAGAAACATTCATTCACCGCGATCCAACAAATACCTCAATAACTCCATAGCCCCTTGGGGATAGAGGGTTGCCACATGTACCCCCCACCAGCTTGCTTGGGTTATCCACAAGGTAGGTGGGGAAGGATATTCTACAGTGATCCTGAGACAGCTGCAGCTGGTTTACCCCCCCACTCTTCTGTTATTCAAACTAACATTTTACCTTGTCACTTCTCGAGTCAAGCGCTTGTCCCCTTAAATCTGCTTTTGTGCTGTTGCGATCTTCTTTATTGGCATTTTGGATTTAGCCTCTGTTTGTTATACAGCTGACGTAAATAGGACTGACCAGGACAGGTCCATTTTATGTCTTCCTTCAATTAGAGTACCATTTCTGTGCCTACATCAACAGCGAATATTTCTTGATATTTGCTACACGTCTTAATATCCCTTCACATCTGACAAGTCACAACACTTTTCATCTGTTTCTCTTTATGTGCTTTCTTCATTCTGAGATCTGATGAGACCAATTTTCTTTGCCCTTCCTGGTGTCACTAAAAAAAAAAAATTTAATCATCCTCATTATTGTATGAAAGTTGCTTCTTTTCTCTAATGGAAGATTTTTTTTTTAAGATTATAAAAATGTAATCATATATTTATTACTTCAGCTTTCTTTTTCATTCTTTTATGAGGGCAGAATTAAATTAACGCTTAGTCATATATATATATATATATTTTTTTTAAACTAGAGTTTAGTCTAAGGCATTTACTTGTGTTTGTACTGTAATTTAAAGATGCGAAATTATTTTTTGTTTTTTGTATTTTTACTTTTAAACATTACTGGAATAATGACCTAAAGTCACTTGCTTATTATATATTTTAATATTTTTTAATCAGGTTTGTATGTTGTTTGGTGTCATTGTTAATCGCATTTTGAATGAGGTAGACACTAACTGGTTGGAGCTAGAGCATTAAGGCTAGATGCTTTCTTAATACCCACTGGTGGGGGCTCTCTA
Source organism: Halocaridina rubra (assembly GCA_037179515.1). Lineage (NCBI taxonomy): Eukaryota > Metazoa > Arthropoda > Malacostraca > Decapoda > Atyidae > Halocaridina > Halocaridina rubra. Next base: position 98,139 of record JAXCGZ010000111.1, on the reverse strand, counting down.
GCCATTGCACTACCTTGTCCCCTATTTTTTTTTTTTTTTTTTTAGTTTGAAAATGGTTGTATTTTATTTTCTTAAATAGTAGCCACTTGTCCACTATCACTGATAGTCTTCATATTGTTTAAATAAATTATAAGTTTAATTAGTAATAGGGGATTGCAGTAACATAATGGTTAGTATACTTAACCTGAGAGGTAACAGGCCAGCGACTGAGCTCATTGCTAGGGGATAGAAAGACTCTTCAGCCTTTATTCCCTAGCTCCAGTTTGTCTGTGTCCACCCCCACCCCTGTGATGGGGACTATAAGTGACATAAAACATGCAAAAAAAAAAAAATATAGCAAAGTCATAAAATTACTAGATCTTTGTGTTCAAGCTTATAAATATGAATAAAAATTTCGTAATTTTAAGTTCGTGGTGTTACTGCCATCTAAGACTACTTTTTTTTTATTATGCATTTCCCTTTTTCAACTGCAGCGTGTGGCTGCATCCAAAGGATGAAAATTGCGAGATGACGGAAATTAAAATTGCACTTATCTGTTCCATTATAAGCATTTGATCGCAATCATTTATGCTTACAAATTTACAGTGAAAGATTAAATCATTCTTCCTCTTCTTTGTTTGAATCTTAGCCCACTTCCATGTGGGGTCAATGTTTCTGACAGCTCTCCTCTGCTTAGCATGATCTTATCCATCTGACAGCTGCATTGCCTGCACTAATTTCCAGAGCCAGACCTCAGGTGTTTTAGACTTACCTTGACCCCATCAATGCTTGATATTACTCTGAAACTGTTCTACCACTTGTAATGTCAAGGGCTTTCTTGGATAGGGCATCACGCACCCGGTTCCTCCATCTCCTTGTTGTACCTCTTGAATACCTTGGATACCCACCTCTTCACAATTTTTTTCTTTATTCTTTTAAAATTTCCATACTATCTAAGCTCTCTTCTGCTTTCTCCTTTAAACTCTTCTTGCTACCACACATCTCTCAAATGTCCTCCTTTTCATTCATTCAACCATTTTACTTTACAAGATAAAGCTCTCCTTCACCAGCACTTTGCTTTTCAATTTGGCACCTCATTCGAAGTCTAGTATTTTCTACCGTATCTGGATACGAGCAATTATTCCTTTAAGCAGTACACCTTTAGTCTACTTTAAAATGGAGCTTCTTTTACCATACTGTACTCTGTGCCCCAACATCTTAGCCTATTTTCTCACTTCTCCCAAATATGGTCACCATGGCCGGGTTGGTAGCGTGCTTGACTTTGATATGTCAGGTCGTTTGTTCTAGACCTGCCATGGTCTGAGGTTAGATAGGGCTTTCAGTCAGGGTAACTGTTGCACTTGCCAAGACCAAAATCCTTCGAGAGAAGGCTACTTCCTAGCCATTGATAGAAAAGGAGTTCTGACTGAAACTGTCAAGCTTATCAAGTGCCAGACTGTGTTGCATCACCTTAATGTTTCACAAACTTCCATCTCAACCGTTTATTTACATTATTGTTTTCTACAGTAACTCTGTAGTTTCATTCTCCAACATACCCTACCATAGTCCTCTGCCATCCTTGTAACAACGTATCTGGAACAACACTTATGTTGATTCTTGTAAGACATGGCAAACACACTTCTGCATGGATTTGATCGTGAATTAATACAAAAAGGTTTAGTGATTACAAGCATTTTTGAACATTTTACAGTCTTGATGTTATTCAGACGTAGATTCCATATTGCATATTATTTTCTTTATTTGTAATGGCATTACTTTTGCATATATTTATCTTGACACTCTTTTTACAAAATTGTTTGGATTGTTTAACCCTCGTAGCGAATATGCATCCTTATCGTCTTTTCATATATATATATATATATATATATATATATATATATATATATATATATATTTAAAAAAAACTATTACCGTATATGCATCCTTATCTTAAAAAAACACACACACACCAGTTGAGACCAAATGAAAATATTGGAGTGCTCTGAGTTGTGCTTTAGCTAATCACTTAGGTTATGTAATTAGATAACTTTATTTGAAAATTTCCTTAATAAAGGAATTCAGATAATTAAGTTCTGTGAAACTGAGTTGTATCAGTGTATGTAATTTAGTTTTTTCTTCCTTTTTTTTTTCCTTTTCCCCACCAAGTTGCTTCCTGTGCTTGAACTTATTCACTTATTCAGCTAGGCTTGATGCTTGGCTGAAAATAATAATAGTGATGAAAATAATAAAAATAATATGCTCCCTAGTAATAATGAACTCTTGCACTGGGATGTGAAAAGAAGAATATTCCCCGTTACTTTGTCGTCATTATTTCACGTAGAGAATAGATGGGCGGATTCTTCGTAAGAAGGCAACCGTCCTAGCCCTTAGTAGAAAAGGGAGTTCGTGACGTAAAACCGAAACCATTCTATTTTTCTTCAATTCTTTATTCTTCACTGCAAGCATAGACAAATTTTTGTGTATTTTGATTTATTTTTCATACAATGGATTCTCAATTTCTCTGTGCTTGTAGTTTTGTCATATAAAATTTTTGCTTATTATATTTGTTGAATATCTTGATTAACATCCAGACTAATGTTGTATGAGATAAGAAATGTATTTGCAACCGCCTGCTTAACTTGCACTATTTATTTCTCTTTATAAAGGAGAAAATAATAACGATTTATTACACCAAAAAAGAGATTTTTATATATGCATATATATTATTTTGGGGGTAATTAGTAAGTTACTATTTTCTGGAAGCAATTGACACATAATTGTTAATTTATTTTTCTGATGAAAATACTGTACACTGTAAGGAGTCTGTAGGAGAAACCATAATAATGTAAGAATATATGATTTGTTTTTGTTTTATGATATTTTCTATGAGATGTTGCTGCTCTAATATACACTTGCCTAACTGGGTCATTAATGAAAGTCTGTTCTGTGCAATCAAAAATAAACTAGGTTGGAATTTTTTGTTTTATTGTTTTTAGTACATCTTAGAATTGTGTACCATTATTACGTCATTGGATAAATGTTTACATTTATGTTATATTATGTACTGAAAGCTCATTAAGAATTTATCATTGAAAATTTATCTTATTGTATGTAAAATATACATACAACAGATTTTGTATGTTATGTTTCCATGTTTTGAAATGTATCTTCCCATATACAATATTGCATTTTTATTTGTTAATGATGATGTGAGAAGTTTTTAATCCGTTTTCTTCAGATAAAGTTGAAGATGGGATAGGCTCCCTTGATAATCATTTTATGTTTAGAAAATTATATGCACTGCAGGATTTTGCTGAACTTTGATACAGTACTGAACTGTGCATTTACAGTATTTAATATTTATGGTATTTGTTTTAGGATTTACCAAATTTACCTAAAAATATGTCTATACTGTATATTACTATATTTTCCTTACTGACAGTGCTTTTCATTGAAGTGTTATGGGAGTTACCCATTGTAGTATGTACAGAGATTGTTCCAAATATTCTTTTAAACATATGCATTTGAATATGAATTTCTTGGCAAATGAAACAAGGTATTTTATATATATGTGTGGCTGGTATAACTACATTTAGTATCCAAATATTTTTAATGTCACAGAGAAACCGGAATTTTGAAAAAAAAAAATTAATATATTAATTAGGTGTGTGGGTATTGATCTGCTTTAATTATTAGGCTGTAATTTATTTCTAAGGATGAAAAGAATCAGGAATTTTAGAGAGACCACAGAAAAGATAATTTCTGGAGATGGGGAATGAAATGGGGGTGTTCTATATTGATGATATGGTGTATATGATATGATTCACTGAAAGAAAGGTTGAAAAACAAAGCATTGAGAAATACTGAAATTAATTGTATTTAATACTTCCTTTAGTGTAGGTAAAACAGATGCTGTTTGGTCAAGATTTCTTGTATGCGTTTGCTGACATTTTGATTGACCAAAAAATAAAAATGACATGGTTGCTGGAGGCAAAACTTGTGCAATTGTTGCATAAACGCATGACCATAGGCTTCCTTCCCTTATTCAGTTTGCCCAAAATTGAAGTATTTTGCAGTTTGTACAAATGAAAGCAACTCTCTTGAGCAGTTGACATGTGAGTCAACTTTTTTATAGTTTATGACAAGAAGGGAAAAACCACACTACAGGCTAAGGAGGTGTTATAGGAGCAATGTAAAAGTACTGTAGATTAAAACCTCTTCCAAGCTATGTAAAGAAAGACAAAAAGTAGACATCATTAGACTGGTAGACCCGAACTGTTAACACACACTATATAAGGAAGGCCTTCATTGAAACAGTATTAGTAAATTTGCTTTCTATTGATGGTTCTAAGTTAACCCCTTTTCAAGTGAAAGTACTTGAGAAGGGGTCCAGCTAGGACCTGATATAACGCGATAATTTTCTAATATCATGTCACTGATTGGCTTCCTTACTATATCATATTTTTACAATTAGACATTTGCAAGTTTATTTATATAATATATATATATTATATATATATATATTATATATATTATATATATATATATATATATATATATATATATATATATATATATATATATATATATACACGAAATTTTATATAATATAAAAAAATACATGCTTGTTTTTTTATAGTTTGTCAGTCAATACCGTACAAATGACAAAGGAATTTGAATTAACTGATCAGGTCTTAGCAAATTAATGTGGCTGCTTCACATTCATAGAAGTGTTTATTTATACTTAAAGAGAAAACTCCTGTAATATGCTACAGCTTTTAGTAGAGTAAAAAATAAATTAGAAATATTTATTGAAAGGAAAGACAATAGTTTGTTGACAAATTTTTACAAATAGCAATGAAAATGCATTATAGTGAACAGGAGAGAAATTATTTAAATGAAAGGAAACTTTATGCTTGATAATGGAATAATGAGGAAAGATATCAGTACAAGCTGCAAAATGGGGAAACTGCATTGAAGGGGAGAAAATATTTATTATAGAAATTTTGGAATTTTAATATATTTTTCCACGAAAGAGGTTGCAGTCTAAAAAGGCAAATAATCTGGTATTCAGTAAATCTGAGATGAGAAATTATATTTTAAAAGGGTAATTAAGAGAAGAAAAAATAGAAAGGGAAGGATATTATCTTTGGCGTACATTTACTCTTGAAGATGAAAAATGATGTATTAAGGGGTAGTTTAAGAAAAAGGAAATGATAAGAGAGAGGGAAGGAAACGGTCTGTGGTATTTAGTAGATCTTTAGATGAAAAATGATAAATAAAGGGAGTAGTTTAAGAAAAAAAAAAAAAGATAATAGGGGAATGAGAAGAGCCTGGGCTACGTGGAGTGAGAGTGGTGGGTATGCTGACCATAATGGAAGCCACGCCCCTCACTTTATGAAGCTGCCAAGCTATGGGATACAAGTTTCTACAGGTTGTCTTATACCTACAGACAGAAGATGCCGCGGAAGCTGCCGAAATAGACCGAAAGATAAGGGAGGTTAGTAGTGTTTATTACTGTGTTTTGTATCCTAACATATTGGTAACTTTTAACCAGGACATTTGAATATATGACGCAAGTGACTTTATAAATTACTAAGAACTTGTTTGAGTGACTGGAAAATATTTTTTGTATTATATATTGTAGATAAAAGTCACTGTAGAGTGGAAGGACATATTCTAACTATTGAATATCGAGGTTTTATTTTACCCTGGATAGCGTAGTTAAAGTGACAGTAACCTATTCTGTTGCGTCTCCTAGTTCTCCCGCAAGATATGATTTTAGTGGAAGTAAAAGATTGATATTGAATATTTCATTGCCACAGTTATTTGTTTCCTCTTTAATTAAATTTGACGCTGACTTGTCTGTTTTGTTAAATTGCCAGTCGTATATCTTGTTAGATTTACTTTTTGATATCATATACTTTTTCATTTTCATATATAATGTAATAATCTATGTACTTAGGCATCACTTACGCGTTTAACTGTACATGTATTTGATACTTAAGATGCAACTTTAAAATTTGCATGCTTTTTTCTATATAACTGATTGATCAGAATATTTTATGTTAATTTTTCCAGTCACGTCTGTTAGCCAGTGTTCATTAATGCCTAAATTATTAGTTCTAATTTGCCCACAAACTTTTCTTATTATATGTGTTGTTATTCTTAGTAAACAAACTGCTTACTAAAGTGTTTTTAGACGGATTATAGCTTTTTCAATTAGACATCTGCAAAACTACTTATGACATGTCTCTCTCTATAAGACATCTTTTTACGGCTGTTTAGACAGTTTTTGAACTTATGACTTCATATTTTCTTGATAGGACAACTGCTAACTACAATTTGTTTTTATCATACATATTTGTAACTGCTTACTGCAGATATTTCTCATTTAGACCTCTATGAGAGAGTATGTGTTCGCATAACTGGACTGTTTTGCAACTGTTTACTACACATTTTCTTATATAAAACTATACTTTTTATCTCAATATTTGATTCATTAATGCTCCATTCTTATATTCATTTACTTCTTTTTATACCGTATTCGATACGTTGATGCACTAATCATAGAATTGATCACCTATGCTTATTATCTCAGTATTCGATTTATAGATGCTCCAGTCTTATAATCATTCACTTACTGCTTTGTATCTCTGTATTCGAATTATTGATGCTCCAATCATATTCATTCATTTACTGTTTTTTATCTCCGTATTCAATTTATTGATGATCTAAGCTTATATTCTTATATCATACTAGTTTTTTATTAGAATGCTGTGCTTTTTCATAGTAATCATCGAAAGTAATATGAGTGCTTTAAATACTGACTTCAGACTTTATTTTCAAATGTATGCAATTTTAAGTACAAGACGTGTGGCATTTTTTTTTTTCATTTTTAATGAGTTGAACAGTTTAAACAAAATTTCTTTCAACTATTGTACAAGTTATTTCTATTTTTATCCATAGTGTTTCTTGAATATATTTATTTTTCCCAATGAGAATTTTATGAGTTATGTAGATTATCTTACAATGTCTTTACTCTTTCATTATCTTTTCTGTGTCTTCTTATAATGGAAGTTATATATATATATATATATATATATATATATATATATATATATATATATATATATATATATATATATATATATATATATAATTATTATTTTATTTGCAAAAATACGAAACTAACTCTTTTCTCACACCAGGTTACTGACCTGACGAAGATGGAGGGCAGCGAACAGGATAGGATAAACGCTATGGTCGCGCAGTCTACCATGGAATTTCACCCTTCTAAGTAAGTTCATCTTAATATAGATATCTAATATCAGGCTGTCATAGGTATATGTTGGTGTGATTGAGAGTAAATGTTTCTCTGGGTAGTTAGATGACAAATATTTTATTTTTGTATTGCATTTTTCTTCTTCAATTTGATGCAGCCATCTTGTTGAGTCTGGCAGGAATGAGCAATATGTATTAAAAAGAATGAAGGCTGTATTTTTTCGTTTTAAAAATAGAGACAATTTTGTGCTAGTTCATAGACTTTAATTTTGCTTGGCTTTTTGAATATTCTTTTGTTTTCCGTGTGCACGTTTTTGAGCATTATGTCCACTCACAATTAGATGGTGACTAAATCTGACATAAAACAATGCAAAAGTTAGTATTGTATTGTGTCTCTTTTGGAGTATTTTGGGAATACTTTAGGTACCTAGAAAATTAAAATTCAGGAATATTTTCGGTATCTGAAATATTAATAGTCGCATTTTTCTTTTAGGTACCTAAAGCTGAGAGCCAGTAAAATGACAGGATCAGTTCCAGCTGGATACAGGTGCTATAAGTGCAATCAAGCTGGTCATTGGGTCACAATGTGTCCTCTAAATAATGTAAGTATTAGTGTATTATGTTTTTAGAAGTTTGCCGAAATATACTTAGTGTGGGTAGTAGTGTAGAACTGTGATATAATTTTTTTTGTATTCTTGTAACATACAGCTTGATTGAATTCAGAGAGAGTTTACAAATCAGTAATTGAAATCAATATGGGAATGCTAAATGTTGAGTATAGGTTATTTAGCATATGGATATTTATTAAAACATATTTTCATTTATAGCAAGATTTACGGAAGAGCACTGGTATTCCGTCCATGTTTTTAGAAGAGGTGGAAGACCCTACTGCCCCGGGAGTTATGATCTCTGCATCTGGCAAATACGTTCGTCTTCGTAACATGTAAGTGATGTATCTTGTGTTTATGTTGTGCAGTTACTAGAACAGTGGAAAAAATTTATAAGTTTTACTGGAAATTTTGTCATGAATTTTTGGAGCTCAAATAGAATTAGGAATTGCCTTTTATCAACTGCAAAGAAAAGTTAGGTTATGTTGGAAATTGAGCTTGAAAGCCAAGCTCAAATTCTAAGATAACCTAAGCTAGCTTACACTTATTTTGCTGTTGATGAAACGCAGGCCCCAATTCCTCAGAAGCTCCGAAGTTTTCAATGAATGCAAAAACTCATTCTCTTGTGCATAAAAAATTGGCTTCTAACAGTAATTTCTTACACTTAGCGCATTGACAGCCCTAAGTGACTATGAAACCCAGTAAGATTTTGTTTAGGTTGAGGATGGTGGTGTTATGTATTTGTATATATTTTGTTTTATGTATTGACCAAAATACTTTAGTTATACAGTACTACTGCTGATATAATTACAGAAAAGTTTAGACATTTCTGTTATTAATTACATTCAATCTTTCCTTTTACAGGGCCGGAGACGAGAGTAATAACATTGTTTCTCCTCCGAGTGAGCGACCCTCTCCCCCGGAAGAATTGGAGTGCAGTTTATGTAAAGAACTGTTAAAAGAAGCTGTTCTCATCCCTTGCTGTGCTGCTGCATTTTGTGACGAGTGTAAGGACACATTTCATTTGAGCCAATACGGTTGCGAGTCTTGATATTCAGTAGCATTTGTAATGTAGTTATAGTTTTCATCATTGTTGTTTCAAGGTTTTTTATTATTTACTGCTGTAAATATCCCGAATTTAAAATATATTATTAAAGAATTATTCTTTAAATGTGGATATGAATGTATGACTAGATATAACAATTAATATCTGAATTTTTGATGCTTTGTATTAATGACTGTTCTCAGGAAATGCACATTTATCTCTTATATTTTTGCCACCTTTGATAGAAATACATTTTTATTTTTAAAATTTTTGCCACATATGATATAACTTCATAAATAGTGTGGTCAGTATATTTTTAAAACTGACTTCAAGATCGTCTTGTATCTGAAGCTTAGTATATACTGTTGTACTGTTGTATTATGTTATATATACTGTATATACCCTTATTAATTGCTATGAATGAAGACTTCTAATATGAGAAAAATAACTTTTTATAGAATCTTAATTTAAGAATGTGTTGGAGATACAAAGTGAGGTCAAAGTCATTACTGTATACCATTTCCTTGGTAAAAACCCACTACTCTATAACGTTTTCTTGAGCTATTGACCATGAGAATCGCATTAAGTAGAGTTAATTGCCTTTCCACAGCGATTGGCTTGTCTGATACATACAATGCTCAGCAAGCTACTACATTTCTACTTTTGTGTCACAATTAGTCCTCATACAATTATGGGTGGACACAGACTTGCTGGAGCTGGGGGATTATGGCTGGATGCCCTTCGTACACCCTTTTTGGGCTCACACCCACGTTTGTTGCTTCCTAACTCATGCTCTCTATTACTTACATATCAACTTGTTATAAATATCAAGGAAATATAATTGCACAACATTTAAAAAGAAGTCTTGCAATTAATCCCACAGTTAAAAAACTTGATTTTAACACTCCTATCTTATGCTTAATTGACTGATGACTTTATTGAGCTTTTTGAAGATGCTTTGTACTCTAATACCAGCAACACTGCCATTTGCTCACATATAATATTTTGTACTTTTTTCTCATCATATATTTGTAATGCAGTAAAGCATGAAAATAATATGACTTTTGGATCTTTATTTTTTATCATTGCAACTACTTAAGGTGCACTGATGTAATACAAATAACACTTTTTTTAATGTTGAATTATATTTATAAATTACACTTTCTTCATATAATAACAGCAGTCAAATCTTTGGTCTTTTAAACTGGATCTATACATTGATAAAATCTTTAGAGTTCGTTGTTGATGTTCCCTGAGCTGCCTGGCCAAATAGCCTGGTGTCCCCGATGGAGCCACCGATGACCCCGGGCTCTCCCTCGGAACTCTCAGAGATTGTGGTTGTGAGCAGTGCAGTCTTTATGTGTTTCTTGGGTTGCGCTTGATGCCATTTCAGTGTAGAAAAATTTGTTGTGATATGTGTAGTGTTGAGAGGTTAGGTAAATGACAGGGTGACTGAAGCCTCTCCAAGGTTTTTGTGGAGCAGGGGTTGGTTGCGGCAGTTCAGCCTAATTGCTGTCTCTTTAATGAGTCACTTAAGTGTTGAATTATATGTATAAATTGCACTTTCTTCATATAATAACAGCAGTCAAATCTTTGGTCTTTTAAACTGGATATTCCACAGTGATAAAATTTTAAGAGTTCGTTGTTGATGTTCCCTGAGCTGCCTGGCCAAATAGCCTGGTGTCCCCGATGGAGCCACCGATGACCCCGGGCTTCCCTCGGAGCTCTTAGGGAATGTGGCATATGTGGTTGTGTGCAGTGCAGTCTTAATGTGTTTCTTGGGTTGCTCTTGATGCCATTTCAGTGTAGACAAATTTGTTGTGATATGTGTAGTGTTGAGAGGTTAGGTAACTGGCAGGGTGACTGAAGCCTCTCCAAGGTTTTCGTGGAGCAGGGGTTGTGGCAATTCAGCCTAATTGCTGTTTCTTTAATGAGTCACTTAGCATCCTTTTCCAATATGTGGCTTCTGAAGGTGGACCCTCAACAGTGACACTGCATTTCTTTGGGTATATTGTTTAATTTTGTCTTGAAAAAAAAACTAAAATTGCATACCTATAAAACTCAAGACCATAAGATTTAAAACTTAGTTGTGTCTTCTAATCATTTTGAATTAGTTTTCAAGGTTATTCTCTACCAAATACACTTGATATTTTTGTATTGGTAATGCTTCTTCTTTGAGGTTAAGTCTACCTTTTGCAGTTAATGATAATAAATCATTATGTGACAGGTAGTGTACAAGATATATGTAGAAATTAGACGGATCTTATATATGGAAAAATCTATATTGCATTCACGATTCCTACTTAATAGTCGGCTTTATTAAATATTGTCGCATATTGAGCTTCTTTGATTTGTGGGAAAATGATAAGGTCTGCCTGGCTTCAATAGAAGATCCTTGCCCACTTTACCTGTATATAACGCAGGCAGGGTGTGTGGTGGTGGTGGGGGGAATTGTGTCAGGCCTTTGTCCCTCATAAGCTAAGAGGAGTGATAAAGGTGTATTAGCTTTGGATGAATGTTTCCTTTGACTCAGCCACCAGCATTACAAGGAGGATTAGGGCCATAATTTATGTTTGTAGGTATATAAGAAATTTATTAATTATTACATAATGACTACAGCTTGGGGGGGCTATTTTCCAAAGTTTGTTTTCAATGCTATTCCAGTTACATGAGAGAGAGAAAACTGAGGCATTGACATTAATGACAGGCAATTATTCGGGTATTGGAAGAGTTCATTAGAGAATGGTAAATGCATATAATGATGTGATGCCTAGAATAATAATTAACAATCGGCTGCAAAATGAAATTTTAGTTCTGCCAGAATATGGCTTATTGAGCAATTTTCTCTAATGCCTGTTGCGTTTTTCGTTTATTAAAAAACAGACAATCTTATTTCGTAATTGTACAGCCTCTTTCTTTTTTGTAAAAATTTAATACTTGCTTAAAACATTTGATGCATTAGGTAAATATAAACACCAATGCTTAAATAGATTTGCTAAATAATGATATGAGCATGTGCCTGTTCATATTATCACCTGTGATGCTGTCTCCTAGAGAGTCCGTCAGGGGTGTATAGTGAAAAGGTGAATTAGATAACTAAAGTAGAACAGTGTTCTCTCCCAATTGAAATTTAGGACTTCAGTTTCCTTGGGCTTGCCCTTGGCACTTTGGATCTGATCTAGCTCACTGACTTCAATGTCAAGTACATTTTATATCTTATCGCATCAGTTCTTCCCTGGCTTACACTTTCATCTCTGCTCAACGATTACTAACTTTTTATACTTTTTAAATATTATTTAGCCAGTCACCCCAGGCACTTTTTAAGTATTATTTAGCCAGTCACCCCAGGCATCATCCATTCTTTCTAAGTGTTCACTTGCAGCTAAGCAGTATCTGTTCAATCATTTTATTTTGCCACACATTAGTTATTTACTTATTTCACTATGAAGCAGTCTTTCCCTACAAATCTTGTGTTCTGTTCAATTAGCTCCTTAATGAATCCCATTCTTAGTGTTCCTTTAAGTGGACTCCTTTTGTATTTGTCTAGTTTCAGGCGACCGCTAATAGTTAAATTTGGCAGTTTGCCTTCAAATTTCGCCCTTCAACTTCCAGCCTACATATGCCTTGCTTCCTGACATAAGCCTCTTTGTATTTTTAGGTACTTTGCACTCAGTCCTTGAACATTCATTCCCATTCTTTCAAGTCCATTGTAGTGATTAATGAAATCCTTCGGCTTCTGCCGTCATGGGTCGCCACATTGGATCACTTGTCTTTATCGCCCTGCCCCCCGCTTCCTCCTCCCATCACCACTCACCCTCATGTCCTCCCTTACCACATCCATATTTTTTTTTTTTTGGCCTACCTCTCACCTTCCTGCTTGTCACTTCCATCCTTAGCATCCTTCTCCCAACATACTCATTCCTCCTCAGCACATTCACCATCTTAGTCTCGCCTCTCTCACTATGCCCCCAAACTGTCGTACATGCGCTGTCCATCTGATATACTCATTCTTTATCCTGTTCAACATTTTGTTTACGTTATCTGAAACAGCAAGTTAGAGGCTTTTCCCCTGTGAAGTTTTCCAAATTCGACCTGATGTCTTTTCCTTACACTTGGGACATTACCTCTTGCTTTTATTTCCCTTGTATGTTGTTGTTTGCCATATTATGTCACTAATAATCCCCATTCAATTGGGGGTGAACACAGGTTGGAGCTAGGGAAGTAAGGCTGGATGCCCTCTCTAACACCCTGTGGTGGGCTCAAATACTGGTTCCTCAATTCTAGAGTCGAGCGCTCTTGTGTAATGGTATAAATAAAATAATATTTATGTCTGTGATATCTCCCCAGTGAGCAACAAAATTTTAAACATGTCTCAACATGTTCGCTACAACTTCTATGAATTAACAGTCATTCTTTGACCTCTTTTCTCATATTTTTGTTATGCAGTAAATCATGAAGGTTATGCGACATTTGGCCATGTTTTTTATTATCGTCATTCTTTAAGCTTTATTGGCATTAGATAAAGGAAAAAGGAAGTGCCGAGGTTGAAAGAATGAATTGTATGAGGCAAGAGGATACTCATTGTAAGTGAGCAGTTTCTGGTATGATTGCGTCTCTGAATGTGTATAAATCTTCTTGATTTGTGCTTTTTTGCAGGTCCTCCCAACAATACGGCTCTTTCTTGCTTGGGACTGTCTTGATATTCCATATTGGTCCCTTTCTAATATTTTATTTTTCTCAGAGTCCTTGTTAACTACTTTACATTTCTCAGAAGTTTCATTTCTTCGTCTTCTTTCTTGAGCTTCTGTGCAATTCTTCCTGTTCTCCTTCAAGTATCTGATCTTGCATATATATATTTTATATTATTTTTATATTTCTGTACTAATATAATTTCCACTACTTACACACTATTTTTAGGGTTAATTTATCTACATTCATTTTTGGTGGCTCATGCTTCAGGTTGGATGGCAGTTTCTTGCTAATTTTTACTGATACCTCATTCATGACAAAATGCATCTGTGGCTTGAAGTCAGTGTGTATATGTGTCCTTGATAGTGACTTTTTTATTGTATCTGAGGGATTTTCAATATATATCCTGTTTTTTTTTTTAGCAGTATTAAAACTTGGGAACTGTATTAGCTAATTAAGGGGTAGTGCAAGGTAAGCAGCTGCTTTTAAAGGTTTACTAATTAAATTGGTGAATGCTGAGAATTTAATTCATATTAAATTACTATTGTTAGTTGCCCTCATTAATCTTACTCGAGTCTTTGGCCTCGCTGCAGAAGATCATTTCTCACTTACCCCGTGGATGACCAGCACAGGGTGGTAGTGGGGAATCGTGGCAGCCCTTTACTGCTAAGGAGCTAAGAGTAAGGGGATTGTAGCTATTTTATACGGCTGAATGTTCCTAGTATCTTTTATTTTTTTGTTCACTTCTTGTTTTTGAATATTAAAAAGTATTTTGCAACATTTTTAAAGAAATTTATCCTTTCTATGTAAAGTATTAAATGATATATTACATACATTTATTTGGGAGGCTTTGGTAGTGCAGGGGTTAGAACACTCGACTTGGGAAGTGACAGAAATGCAATTGAGCTCACTGCAATGCTTTAGAAAGGGCATCCAGCCTTTACCAACCAGCTACAACCTGTGTGTGTCGATCCACATAATGAGGATTTTTAGTGACACATCAAATGGCAAGCAACAATTTGATAGAACACCCATTGTTATTTTGTTGGCAGATTTAACCTAATTTGAAAAGGACCACTTGACTCAATTACTATTTTATTGGTGTATATGTTAGTATGGAAGCTCCTTTTTCTTTTTTAGTTAGAAGAGTTTTTTCTACAAACTTTTTTAAGGTTCTTTTCACTTTTAACCTCCTTTGTATGCAATTACTCTTTCTGGAAGAAATATACCCCATTGAGTTGACATTTTTGGCTTGCAAGGGAACATGCAGCAGTATATTTACCCACTGCCCCAAGATAGAAGAAGAAAATATAGGCGAGAGGATGCTCATCTCATGTGAGCAGTTTCTAGTAGCAAAACTCCAATTAGAACCCAAGTAATTAGGTCTCTGAATGTTTTTGGTTTACTGAATGGAATGGAAGGTCTCCTCGTGACTGGGGGTGTGCTTTTAACCTCATTACGCCCTTTACTACGGGGTTTGTGGCCTGTGTATATAGAATTAGTAGAACTATCTTTAAACGCCATTTTAAAACAAATACATTGAGTTAAACTTTCCTGTATTTCTTGAACAGTGTTGCCATTTCTGCAATCTCTTATTCTTTTGCATGGTTGAATGTTGTCTGTACATTTTATGAATTAATCACTTCATCTTTCTTTTAATTTTTAGGCAAGGCACTTCTAAAAGGGAAATTGTCTCATTTTTTTTTTTAATCTGTAATTTATATCGGTACATAACGACTCCTGAAAACTATTGTTTTATTGTAGAGTATCCCCTTAGAAAAAATTCTGACGATGGACGTGTGTAATATTAACTAAAACACATTCATTACTTTTTGTATTATACATCTTTTCTGGGCTCTGGAGCACAAAAGTTTGTATGAAGAAATCTAGATCACTCCTCTGCTGATATTCTCTTAAAAATAGTGGGAATGGAACTCTACGAATGCCACTTATGAGATTATTGTTGATCTTTGCATATTCCCATTTTGTAACATTTTGTAAATGTTTCATTTTGCTTTCCATTGTAAATTACAGGCTCTAAAAGTTGTTTTTCTAGTAAAAAACGAGAGATTTAAGGTCGTCTCTCAGCATTGTTTTATTCAAGTACTCTGCTTGTGTTTAATGGTCAAGTATCTCATTAGACTGTGCCAGTATTTCAGTACTGAGGTTTACTATTTCATATATATTTTTGTTTCTATCTTCTGTGATTCCTTCCTCCCAGTCGCTTCCCTTGCTAGAGCCTTCTAGTTCGTATCGTCTTTTGACTTTCCAGCTTGGCTTATGATAATAATATTAATGTGTTTTCTTTCTGTATGATCACTGAATGTCATTTTTATTAATCAGATATCATTAGTGAATTTTTGAAAATGTTGGAAATGTTCTCATTTTGCAGGTCTTCTAAAAAAAATTTCTGTGATATTCATTAATGTGTAGTACAAGAATATATTTATTGGTGGAAATATTATCATATTATTTTGTTTTCAGGTATTAGGAACCATATATATTCTGACTGTATTTTATATTCAGGCATTAGGAACCAAAATTAATCAAACTATTTTATTTTCTGGTATTAGAAACCAAATATAATCAGACTATTTTATGTTCAGGTATTAGGAACTAAATTCAATCAGACTGTATTTTATGTTCAGGTATTAGGAACCATACATATGATATTATTTTATGTTAAGGTATTAGGAACCAAATGTAATCAGACTTTTATGTTCTGGTATTTTTTTGCATTAGTAACTAAGTTTAAGCAGACAGTATTTTATGTTCAGGTATATGGAACCAAATACTGTATAATTCGACTATATTTCATGCTCACGAATTAAGAACCATATATAATCTGACCATTTTATGTTCAGGTATTAGGAACTAAAATTAATCAGACTATTTTATGTTCAGGTATTAGGAACCAAATATAATCAGACTGTAATTCATGTTCAGGTATTAGGAACCAAATATAATCGAACTGTATATCATGTTTAGGTAGTAGGGACCAAATGTAATCAGACTATTTTATATTCAGGTATTATGAACTAAATTTGATCAAACAGTAATTTACATTCAGGTATTAAGAACCAAATATTATCGGAATGTATTTCATGTTCAGGTATTAGGAACCAAGTGTAACCAGACTATTTTATGTTCAGGTAATAGTGAGTAAATATAATATATTTTATGTTCAGTTATTAGGAACCAAATATAATCAGACTGTATTTATGTTCAGGTATTAAAAAACTAACAGAATTAGACTCTGTATTTTATTTTCAGATATTATGAGCCAGATATAATCAGACTGTTCATATGTTCTGGTATTAGGAACCATATATAAGCAGACTGTTTTTATGTTTAGGTATTAGGAATCAAATATAATCAGACTCTTTTTGTTTTCAGGTATTAGGAACTACAGTACTAGGAACCACATAGAATCAGCCAGTATTTTATGTCCAGGTTTTAGCAACAAAATAGAATCAGACTGTTTTATGTTCAGGTATTAGGAACCAAATACAATTATTTTATGTTCAGGTATTAGGAACCATATACAATTAGACTATGTTCAGGTATTTAGAACCATATATAAGTAGACTTTTCAGGTATTAAGATTAGGAACCAGTTATAATCAGAATGTTTTTATTTTTCAGGTATTAGGAACCAAATATAATCCGACTGTATTTTATGGGTAGGTATTAGGAACCAAATATAATTAGACTGTATTTTATGTTCGGGATTTTGGAACCAAATATAATTAGGCTTTTATATTCAGGTATTAGGAACCATCTTCTTGACTCTGAGGATCATGTTTGCCCTGCATGCAAGAAGGAAGGTGTTGGCCCAGACACTCTAATACCTAATCGTTATCTCAGGATTAAAGTGCAGCATTTTGAATCAGGATAGTAAGTATTTTTGTTGTTTAGAAAATTAAAGACGTAAATTTTATACTTAAGTTCACCGTATTTAGATTGATGTATCTTTATTGAATGAATAATTTTGAGAATACCTTAGATTTTTGTTACTCACTCTTTATAAAGATTCATTCATTACATATTAAATATTTCACTTGCAACAATTCTAACGAAAATTGTAGTACTGAAAATGAATACTTACATCGGGACTGGTTTTAGCTCCGTCTTTCTGATGTTTTTTTTTGCTAGATGTTGTCATTTGGAAATTATCCTTATCATACCCTTATACACCAAGAGCATTCTTTGGACATATCGCCATTAGAGTGATGCTTTATTTTATTTTTTCAGTAACAATGCAAAGAAGGGCGAGAGCACAAGTGAAGGTAGTGAGGTGTTGTCTTCGGTTCCAGGACATGTTTTGCAGGAAAGAAACACTCCTACTCCACCCCATAGTCCCGCTCATTCCGTAAGTCCTAATAAAATAAGATTAGAGAAACAGCTGTTAACAAGTCCTGTCTCGCAAGCCTCCCATAGTCCTTCGCACACCGTGAGCCCCTCGAGAGTAGCTTCTGCTGAGCCTTTTGGGAATGGCGAGATAAGCTCAGATAAAGAAAATATTTTAGAAAAAGAGGAGTCTGAAGAAAAGGCTTTAGAAGATAAAGATGCTGAACTCGTAAATGAATGTGCTCTACCTGAGCACTTCTCTGATCATGATCCTTCAGCTGCTGCAGATGAGAAAGAGAACATGGAGTTAAAGATAAATGAGGCTGAATCAGATGTAGAGGAGAGGCCTAAGAAAGTCAAGAAGAAGAAATCAAAGAGAAAAAACAGCAGGCACGATACAGATGAAGAAAACGACGAGAAGGAAAGGAAGAAAAGAGATAGAAAGTCCTCGCACAAATCTCACGAGAGGAAAAGCTCAGAGAAAAAATCCAAACGACACGACACGGAACTGCTTAAAGATGTAACCGACCTACCTGAAGATAAATTGGACTTGTGGAAAGATGACCGAAGTGTAGACAGACATGATTTAGATTCTCCCAAAAAGAAGAAGAAACATCACAAGGAACTAGTAAAAGAACCAGCCACTTCAGGAGATGATCAGGAGGATCGGTGGCACTCTGAAAGAAGAAGCCAAACCAGGAGCAGAACTAGGAGTAGAAGCAACAGTGTGGAAAAGGAGCGGCACGATACTGCTCCGCCTGTGGTTGTACCCTTTAACCCTCTGGTACCACCACCAAATTTTGTGAAGTCCCCTTCAGCATCGCAAGATTATATTTATCCAGTCACATCTACATATGTACCTCAAGGTAACTCAATAACTGATGTAATTATAATACTATCCATATAGTATATGCTAGTTATATGTTGCTAGTTTTGATATGGTAAAATTTTTATTTTAATTTTAAAGTTGTATGGGGCAATCATATATTATCAAGTTCAGTTCCTACTGAACTCTTAAGCTGTATTACTTTCCCAAAATACTATTGACAGGGTACTTTCTCAATACAAACAATAGTGATATATATTTTCATTATGAAAGAATTCCAAATTTTTCTGAATATATATATATTAATATGAAATTAATGTTTCAATTCTCTTTCCAGTGGCCCCTCTACCTGTGACCTCAGTGAGCACATATCCCCAATATCAGCCAGGGTATGTATACAGTGTCGCAGTAACTAGTTTATTTTTATTGTTTTTTGTAAATATATATTACTAGGGATAGTGCTTTATGGCATATTTCATCAATCCAGTTCTCGATATATCATGGTCTCGTGCTGATATTTTCATTATGGATTTTCTTTGTATCAGAACGAAGTCTTCTTATTGGTTTAAAAAGTAATAACTTGATGTTACAGGGAGATGTAAGTGCATGTGGTTGTTTTTACATCATTGTGTATTCAATGTTCATGTAGCAATGGATTTCTTTGGCAACGTATCCTCCATATCTCTATTTATAGTAAGAGTTGCTTCTATGGTAGCTTATCGCATTTTCATAGCTGTCTTCTGTATTAAATATGCCTTTCCAAATACAGTAGGTCCTTGTATAACGTTGTTCCAAGTTATGTCGTTTAGCCGTTATGACAAATGCCAAAAAATAATAAATAACTAATAAATAAATTTTTCGACCTACTTGGCTGGTGCGGTAAATTCAAACCGCACACCAAAATAGTTTGTGAGAGCGGCGGAGGAATACACAGCTAGCAGTAGTGCCTTATTCATATTTATCAAGTTAATGACTTTATTTATTTATTTGGTTATATATTTGGTTATACGGTGTTGAAGGATTATATTGAATTAAAATAAGAAAAAGCTGTAAATATTATTTTATTCAAAATACACACAAATACAAAGCTATCAAATACAGTTGTATTCATATTTATCAAGTTAATGGCTTTATTTATTTATTTGGTTGAAGGATTATATTGAATTAAAAAAAAACACATAGCTATAGATACGATTTTATTTGAAATACATACGAATACAAAGCTAGGAAACACAGCTGTATTTGTATTTATCAAGTTAATGGCTTTATTTATTTATTTATTTATATACAGTATTGGGTTATATTGAAGAATTATATTGAATTTAAAAAAAAGAATACCAAACACATAGCTGTAAATACGATTTTATTCAAAACACACACGAATACAAAGCTAACAAACACAGCTGTATTCATATTTATCAAGTTAATGGCTTTATTTATTTATTTGTTTATATATTTGGTTATACAGTATTGAAGGATTATGTTGAATTTAAAAGAAAACAAACACATAGCTATAAATATGGTTTTATTCGAAATACACACGAATACAAGGCTAGCAAACACAGCTGTATTCGTATGTATCATGTTAGTGGTTTTATTTATTTATTTTTTTATATACAGTATTTGGTTATATCGAAGAATTATATAGAATTAAAAAAAACAAACAAACATAGCTGTAAATTTGATTTTATTCGAAATACACACAAATGCAAAGCTAGCAAACACAGTTGTAATATAGTCGTATTTATCAAGTTAATTTATTTATTTATTTATTTTTTTATATATTTGGTTATATTGAAAAATTATATTGAATATGAAAAAAAAATATAAATGTACTGTAGCTGTAAATACGATTTTATTTGAAATACTCACAAATGCAAAGCTAGCAAACACAGCTGTACTATATTTGTATTTATCAAGTTAATGGCTTTTATTTATTTGTTTATATGTTAGGGTATATTGAAGAATTATATTGAATTTAAAAAAAAAATGCCAAACACATAGCTGTAAATACGATTTTATTCTAAATAGTTTGTTGAGGGTAGTGTAAGAATCGGGCATCATGAGGCATTAGAAGAGGGAGAATAACCACCGCTCAGTTTATTTCGCACACCATATTGTGTCTTGTGTTTTCATCTGCTCTCTCATTGTGTTCACTCATTACTGACATTACTATGCCTCCCAAGTGTGTTAGTGATAGTTTTGATGGCAATGCCACTAAGAAAAGAAAAGCCATTTCCGTGGAAATTAAAATTTAAGTGGTGAACTGTGCTGAAAATTGAGAATCTTCTACAAACATTGGCCACAATCTCGAATTAGCCCACACACATCAAACGACAAGAGTAAAAGTAAGCACAGTTTTGTATAATATTTTTATGTTTATAAGTATAGTTTTCTTATGCAGTACCTTACAATGAGAACTAATAGTACAATTATTTTTTTCTGTACTGTATGTTCTTTTGCCTCTCCAAACTCACCTGCCCCAGTCTCCTCAGCAGCTACCTCTCTAGCTTTCTCCTAACAAGCCAGTCTATCCCTCCCTATGCAAGCAAACCACATGAGTAAAACAATACAGTACCTACAGTTTTGTACTATACGGTATTAATGTAGTGTACTACAATACAGATATTTTTGTGTTTATAAGTGTACAGTGCTCCCTCGTTTATCGCGGGGGTTCGGTTCTGGGACCCACTGCTATAGGTGAAAATCCGCGAAGTAGGAGCACCATTAACACATAGGTATTTTACATTTATTTTTACCTTTACTGTATAAACCCTCCCTGCACTGTTAACAAACCACCCTTTATTTTATTAATAACAGCGTTCAAGCGTCAATTTATATGAACGTGATAAGTAAGCTTACCGTGAATGACGTGATGATGACGTGTACATACTCCACAGTCAAATACTCCACAGCCAATGACAGCTTTACGGCTGCTTTTTGGGAGAGAATATGGTAATAGGGAGTTGCTGTCGCTGTTTTGTCTTTTGTGTGAAGATGGTCTTGTAAGGGAGTCATGGCATCGTCGATAATATTACAGAAGTGCACTGAATGAATCATATTATTGTCATGCTCCTGCGACAGTTGTTGGAGTTCTTTGGCCATGTTATACTTGGCTGCCAGACGTTCGAAGGTAAGGCCAGGTTCTTCGACTTCTTCGTGCGTTTCCCCTGGTTGTTGTTCTTCCTCTTCTTCCCTCGCTGATTTTGTCATTTCCTCCAAGTCTTCATCAGTCAAAGGCTGCGAGTGGCAGTCGATCAGCTCATTCACGTCTTCATGAGTCATATCTTTAATAAAGCCTTCTCCTCCTAGCAATGCAGGCAACTTCACAGCTTTCGCAGCTGCCGAGTTATGCACTTCGTCAGGAGCGAATCCCTTGTAATCGTAGATGACTTCCAGCAACAGTTTCTTCCAGCTGGCATTGATTGTGGCCAGCTTCATATCTTTGATTGCATTCTGTATATTTTGAAGGTATGTAGCAATCGTGTAGTTACGCCAGTACGTCTTCAGTGCGAATTCATTGTCCGCATCCATGGAGTCGACCAGGTTCGCCAGGGCACTTCGTGTGTAGAGGGTCTTGAACGCACAAATAACGCCTTGATCCATAGGCTGAATCAGTGATGTCGTATTTGGTGGCAGGAACTCTACTTGAACACTATTATAATGGAGATCAATTGCGTGGCCACCATAAAAAAAAGGACTTTAAATTCAAGGCCCCTCTCCGCAGGATAAACTTTGACTGAGGGATAAAGCATTGGTGAAACCAGTCCGATGTGAGGCTTTTCGTGATCCAGGCTTTAGGGTTATGCATCAGATACACTGGCAGCAAATTCTTGTTTTTATTCTTGAAAGCCCTAGGGTTCTTAGACTTGTAGATAAGCTCGGGCTTTAACATGAAGCCTGCAGCATTCCCGCACATGACGAGGGCAACGCGGTCTTTGTGCGCTTTAAATCCCGGGGCTTTAGCTTCTTCCTTGAAGAGAAAAGTGCGAGACGGCATTCTCTTCCAAAATAACCCAGTGTCATCCATGTTAAATACTTGCTCAGGAACATATTCGCCTTCCTCGATAATTTCCTTGAAAATCGTTCTTTACATATTCTTCAGCTGCAGCTGTATCTGCAGAGGCAGCTTCGCCATGCACCGAAACCCTCTTTAGGCCAAAGCGTTTTTTAAATTTGGCGAACCATCTCTTGCTCGCTGGAGGGTCCTGGTTGTGGGTCATCGATTTCTTCTTCTTTCTCCTCCTCACGGTCGCCACTGTCGTCGTCGGGTTTGTTTGCCGCGAATGTCTCGTACAGCTTCTTCGCCTTTGTATGATACTGGTGTCTAAGCCGATGATGATCTTCCTGCAATCAGCAATCCACAGGGTCAAAGCAGATTCCATCTGCACAATTATCTTATTGCGGGGTGTTACGACACTTCGCTGTATTATTAAAAGTAATAGTCGCTGTTTTCCTAATATTTGCCTCGTCTTTTTTTATGTATCGAACAGTAGATTCGTTGATGCCGAAATGGCGGCCGACATCGAGAACCTTCTTCCTTCCTTCAGCATATCTAACAGGTTTACCTTTTCTGTTATGGTCAACATCTTCCTTTGCCGCTTAGACTCATACCAGAAACCTTAGAAGATGAAGGACGCTTGGGAGACATTGCAGGGGTTGAAATACCAAAGTTTCACAAAATCACAAGCACAACGTATTAAGGAAGCACAACGCGAACGGCGCACATGTGAGTAGACTGAACAGGTGAGGCGAGACAATGGAAGATGCTGGGAGAACCAAGCTTCAATCAAAAAGCCAATCAGACCCCATGATACAGAACATACCAAAAAACAATTCTGTGATTCATCGTCTCCCACCCATCAGCCAATAGCATCCCATGCACTATCTCACGTAGGTGTGACCCTTTGCGTTTTCCGAGATGCCAATACGCTATCGTACAGTATTTTATATTGTGCAATACTGTGAGTTACACGTTTAAATTTATGTTTTTTACTACTTTATACTGTTTTATTATTCATAGGCTAGGAAATACTTTATCAGTAAAATAATGAAAATACTGGAAATTTTAATATTTACTATCACATAGGTGCGACCCTTTTCGTTTTCGGAAACGCCGATGCCGGTTTCATATTTTACATGGTGCAATACTGTGAGTTACATGTTTAAATTTATATTTTTTACTATTTTTTACCGTTTCATTACTTTTAGGCTAGGAATACTTTTTTTTATCAGTAAAATAATGAAAATACTGGAAATTTTAATATGTACTATCTCATGTAGGTGCAACCCTTTGCGTTTTCCGAAATGCCGATACTAGTATTGTATTTTCTATGGTGCAGAGTTACATATTTAAATTTGTTTTTTACTATTTTTTACTGTTATATTATTCTTAGGCTGGGAAATGCTTTTTTTATAAATAAAATATTGAAATATTTTTTATTCAATAAAATAATGAAAATACTGAAAATTTTAATAATTCCACGTATCATGGCATCTCGCATATACCAAGAAGAAAAAAAAAAAAGCTCGCAAAAAAAACCGCAATTCACTGAATTCGCGAAAGGTGAATCGCAATATAGCAAATGATTACTGTAGTTTTATTATACAGTACCTGTATCTTACAATGAGAACTTTATTTCTATAGATTAATGTTAATTTAAAGGGTAACCAATAGTATTAAGATTACTTTTAGTATTTTTTTCTTATCATAGATTACAAACATATACTTTTTCCAATGTTTTAACTGATTTATTTTTAACATAGGTTGGGGGACCTAGGTTCGAATATAGGTGTGTTCAGACTTACGTCGAAATCCGCTTTAAGTCAGCTGTCAGGAACGTCACCCTGACATTAAACGAGGACCCACTGTACTCTTCCCGGCGGGGTCTGTTCTAACATGCTTGAATGAGTGCAAGTTTAAAAAATAGGTAGTCGAGATTTGGAACCTTTATGTAGAGAATAATGAAACGAAGATGGTAATTTGTATTTATGTAATGAAATACTAAGAATTGGACTGCCATGAATAAACAGTTTTTCAAGAAAATTCAACATACCCTGGAAATATTCTTCTGTCTTTTAAGTTGTTGAGCAATATTTTATATGCCGTATTTACGAGATTATCTGCTTACTTTTATATGTAACTTATTCAGGAAGTTACTGACTAGGTATGAAATTAGCTTGAACAAATCAATTATGACGTAATATTTTATAACCAGTGAGCAGTTATCTTGTGGTTACCGAGTCAAAGTGGTAAACCTAGTGACTCTGAGTCGTCAGATTGAGAGTTCACGGCCTGAGGTTAGAAAGGGCATTCACTCAGGGTAACTATCACAACTGCCAAAACAAAAAATCCTTGGCAAGAAGTCACTGTTCTAACCCTTAGTAGAAAACGGAGTCCGGGATGTAAAGCTAATCACAGTAAGATGTCTCGATTCTTCCAATGGTATTTGCTCTCGAGAAAGATTGGAGGTCTGATGGTTGTGAAGGTACAATTTATGCTCTCATTTGATATCTGATTGCTTTGTTTGGGATGAGAAGACTGTATTTAAGGAGAGAGTTTTTTGTTTCATGAATTGTGAGGTCTTGCTTGCAGAATTGAGTTCTGGTAACCATTGTATTAGATGATGACTTCTGGTATTATGTACCTCTCCTTTTTAATTTTATCAAGACTTCTATACAGAATATTTATTTATTTTATCTCTGACTGGTTTTATTTTTCCCATGCTGTATTTTAATTGACATTTTTTTTTGTCAACAGCATTCCCCCTCCAACCATCACCAATCCCCTTTACATGAGACATCATTCAACCTTTGGCGAAAGAGAGTACGTACAACTTACAAGAGTTGTGCATGCACTAAGATTTATGTCCATTTGTGACTGTGCTGCTTACAAGTGTCTCTCTGCCTCAGAATAATTGGCAATTGTCCGTTGATTAAAGTTGCCTCGAGTGCATTTTCAAATTTGTTTTTTCTACGTGTGAATAGAAATCTCTCCCTTCCTGGAGTCTTGTGTGGGTGTGAAATGTTGATAAAATAGATTGATAATTGTACACTACATAGACTTCTATGTAGATTAGAGAATTCTTGCTGTGCACTTTTGCTGATTGTGAACTTTCTTTATGCACATATTGACCTAAAAGTAACATGAATTCTTTCAAAGGTGCTCTCTTAGTGGTGTTAATTTACTATTAAAGATATTAGCTATTAACCGTATTTGACAATATGTACCTAATACTGTACAGATATACCCATGTAGATAACTTACAAGATCTGTCTGCTAAATAATTTGTTTACATTATAAGCCTTTTCCATAAATAGCCTCTAATTAATTTTTTTTGGATATATTATTGTGTACTGTGTCACTTCTTATGTGGAGCACTGTTTTCGTCCCATATTCTTGCACCATCTTCAGAAGTGTTATGATTTTGCTTCTTTATTATGTTGTATTGAAGAAATATTTCAATAATAGAAGGATTTTTTAGTCACGGTTTCATATCCTATGATATCCTTTTCATTTTATTTTTGTTGTTTCATGCTGGGGAATTCATCATCCTACATCATACCTCATTATTAGTATATATATATATATATATATATATATATATATATATATATATATATATATATATATATATATATATATATATATATATATATATATATATATATACGCGAATTTCCTTAAATTCGTATTGCACACTTATTAGTTAACATTGATGAGTAAAAGACCTTAACAATTTTACCAAAGGAAAATAAAATTGCAAGTATGAATTATGTCACTGAATAAAGGAAATTTACTCGAAATTGCTGATCTAGGCTGTGAGTTTTTATGTACTTGTTTGAGAAAAAACTCAAATTTTCTTATAGGTTGATTGCTGATCCATTAGCAGAGTTTGAGAAACATCTTCGTGAAAAAGATGAACAGAGAGCTCGTAGAAATCGTTACAGCAGATCACGATCCGTGTCTAGGTAAGTAACAGCGTTGTAGTTCTTCGCTGCATTAATGTGTGATATATTTCATTGTATGTAGCTCCTTCATTGGCTTTTTAATATATTGTTTCATGTTTTACAGTAGTCATTATTGTGTATGCTGGTCATTAGGTAGAAGTACATGGTGAGTGCGTTGTTTGGTAATAGCGAGTACTGTTTATTCATTTTAATACTATGTAGAGTATTGATGTTTGACTTTTGGTATGTATGTATGTTGTTCTTTAATCAGGTTCATATGTCACTGAATAGGATATTTATTTTGCTGGTCTAAATTCTAGGTCCCCAAGATATAGAAGAGGAAGGTCAAGGTCACGCCAGCGTACCTGGTCGAGATCCAGGTCCCGTTCGATTTCACGACCCCGAGTTGGGGGAATATCAACTCATTCTCCCCGTTCTCCTTCAAGGAGACGTTGGAGTCGCTCCCCACCACCGTCAGGGCATGGTACAGGTTACCATTCACGTTCCCCCTCGTTTTCTAGAGATCGATCGCTTTCTAATCGTTCACTGTCTCTTAGCAGGTAATGGTTATTTAGTCTTAGTGTGTTTATCAATTGTTTTATTAGATTGTAAAATATCATGCAGTGGAACTTTGGGGATAAAATTCTTTTCTGTGTCTCCCCATTTATGCAGAATTACCACAGATAAGTCTATCATGAAAAAGTTGTATGTAGCAGCTCCTGAAATTATATTGGTATGTTGTGATTACTTTATCATCATGAATTTTTACTCTTGCCCATTAAATTTCAGAACCCCTAGTCCAAATAGAAGGAAATTCTCTCCATTACCTATACACCCTGCTCATCAGCCTGTTCACCCAGAAGTATTGTTAACAAGGTAAACATTTAAAATACATAATTACTATCCCCACTTTTTTTCTAATTTTCACATGTAATCCAATTAAATTCAAAATAGGCTTAGATAATTGTTTAGATAATAGAGTATTTCTGTTGTTCTTTTTATTAACATGCATGGCTAGCTTTCTTTGCTCCCAAGTAGCTGAGATAAATGATGGAGATATATTAGCTTTTGTTGAATGTGTATGCCTTGACTCGGCCACCTCCTAAAAGGGGGGGAGGGAATTGTAGCCATTTTATAAGTAGGTAGTAGTGTGTGTTGCATCAGCAGAAAATGACTTGGGTTATGATTTTTTATGCTCTACTTTGTTTGTAGTAATTATTCATTTTAGGCATTACGTTATTCTCTATTAATTTTTTATTTTAGGAGTTTATGTTTTGTTTGCTGTTTTATGTGTCACTATTAATCTATTACATGGATGGATGCAGACAGGCTGTAGCAGAGGAATTAAGACTGGAAGCCATTCCTAATGCTTTGTGGTGGGCTCAATTGTGGGTCTGTCACTTCTTGAGTCGAGAGCTCTAACCACTGCGCTACCGCAGTCCCCCATATTACTCATGTTTTCTTGCCCAGTATCTTGGCATACAACCCCACAGTATTTTACAACCACATACATCAACAACACAACATACACTCCCTGAGAGCTGTGGGAAAGCTTGGGATTGGGTTGGCCTTCCCTTAGGGACTTGGGGCTGTTCAGCCAAAGAGCCTAGGGAATAACAACCCAAAGTTTGTTTAGAATACTCATAACTGTAGAATCCACATTAATATGAACTTTAAAATACTAGTATAGAGTTATTTTGTTGTCTTTTTATAGTTCAAAGTTGTGTAAAAGATATGTTTATTGACCTTGAACAACAAAGTGATTGGAGCTGGGGAATTCAGGCTGAATGCCCTTTCTAATGCCCTGCAATAGAACCGTGATCATGGAGTGTTAGGAAGGGCATCCAGCCTTATTTCCCTAGCTCCAGTCTGTACCCACCCCCATTCAAATAGGGACTAAAGGCGACACATAATATGATGATTATTCAAAACTAGATATTAAAAGTGTATGGTTCCTAAGAAAGAGATCATGGAAAGAAAAATAATAGGATAAGTCAGTACTCAAGTTCTTTGTTGTTTTATAAAGGTCATGCTGCCTTTACCTGTGACATTTAAGTGTGATATGCAAGTATGTTGTATGCGTTATGGTTGATGGGTATTGTTTTAAATATTGTAAATTTCTATGTTTTTGTTGTAAAATCTTTAGGTGTTTGGAAATTTAAATATTGTGGACCATTTCTTGCTTTTCCTATGTATTGCCCTTGTAGCTAGTTGTAAAAAAAAGCTATTTTATGTATTTGGTTTGGATATATTGCTACATTAACTATTTTTATTTAAATTCCCTAGCTATTTAAGCATGTTTCTGTATGTGTGTATGAAAAGCATTTATGGTCATCCATTTTTTAGTTGTTTTTGTTCCTTAAGTTGCTGGCCAAAGAGCCCTGTGTTCCTAAGGAAGGCCACTGCCAGTCCCAGGCCTTACCACATCTCTCTGGGAGTTTTATGTTATATAGTTGGCATATGTTGTTGTTAGTAGTAAAATCTTCCATAATGTGTGTGATTGTATGAGGTAATATTTTACATATTAGCCAGGGATCCCTGATGGAGATGTCCAACCTCATTTGATAGCTTTGAAGGGATAGCTGGTGCTCATGTTGCAGCCTGGCCAGGTGGACTGTGTTCTTATGAGGAAGGGAGGTTTCAAAAGGATGTATGTCGGGAAATGCATGCAACTGTGTTGTCACTGAGTGACTGGAGGGATTGACAAGTTAATTGGGTTTAGATATGTTTGCAGAGGCTGGTTTGGGGTAGGCGAAGTGGAAGATAATAATAATAATAATAATAATACTTTATTTCCATTTCAATACAATGGGTATTCGTCAGCCAGGGTAAGCCCCAACCCCCCACTGTGGTGTCCACCCACAGCAGTTCCTGCCAGTAAACAGCTTAAACTCTCGGTCTTGGACGGGAACCGATCTTTCGACCTCATGAATGCGAAGCCAGCGCGTTACCACTGTACTAGCCAGCAGAGGGCATACTTACGAACATCCAACATACAAACATCCGGAGATACGAATGATGTGTATAATGTGTGTATATATATGAAAGAGAGATGCAAGTTATTTGTGCTACTGTTGCACAACAACAACAATAATAATAATAATAAAAAAAGATGATAATAATAATACAGTTGTCACCCCAACCCACGAACGCCTCAACCACACAAAATTTTGACCCCAACCCACGAACAAAAGCCAACCCAAGAACACGCATGTGTTGGCCAAGCCACCTTGTGTCTCACTCGCCTGCTCTCAGATCTGCATTGGTGCCCGCGCTGTGTGGATTCTTCATGATCTGTTCATAGTTCTTGCCTTATTTTCCATTGTTTTACCTTTCATATAACCCTTATTATGGCTCCTAAGAAAGTTAAAAGTGTTTGTGATATTGGGGGACTCCCCTTCCAAAAAATTAGTCCACCTCCTCCACCATCCATATATGCCAGCAACAGTCATGCACAAAGGTAAATACAGTACTGTTTCTTACCTACATTATTTTTTTTTACCTACAGTATGTGCTCTTTCCTACAGTATTTGTTATTAGTGGGAGAATATAGCAACTTTTTCTAAGTGGGTATTAACTAGTGTATACTGTATACCTGAATATGCACATGTTTTTTACTTTAAAAGAGTAGAATTCCTTTCTATTATTAATGTAATTTTCCTTTTACAGATGGAAAACATTTAACCTGTATTATATATCATGTTTTTAGTGACTAAAAATTTTAAAATGAATATTTATTGTGACCAGGAATGGATTAATTGAATTTACTTGCTTTTCAATGGGAAAACAAATCCAACCCAAGAATAGTTTTTGGGAATGGATTAAGTTCGTGGGTTGGGGCCACCACTGTACTATGTTTGATAGAGAGAAAGTGAATGAAAAGTTCTCTGCGTTGGCATCAGTTCAGTGTCTCACAACAACAACAGTAACAATAATAATACGTATGACAGAGAGAGACTTCTTACCAACCAACTGTCGTTTCAACATAAATGGCCTAAGTGTAGCAAAAACATAGTCTGTTAAGTATCTATTGGATAATAATAATATAAACGATAATAGTAATACACAAATGTATACA
Organism: Halocaridina rubra; assembly: GCA_037179515.1. Classification (NCBI taxonomy): domain Eukaryota; kingdom Metazoa; phylum Arthropoda; class Malacostraca; order Decapoda; family Atyidae; genus Halocaridina; species Halocaridina rubra. The sequence continues at coordinate 67,331 of JAXCGZ010000111.1, read as the reverse complement.
TAAGCTGTATGTGTATGTCTAATACAGCACAATGCTGTGCTGTATTTATTACATATGCTATAACTATGATTTACAGTATTATTGTTATAATACTAATAATAATTTGTATAATCGTTGTTTCAATATGAATGGCCTAAGTGTAGCAAATGTAGTCTGTTAAGTATTTATTGGAAAAATAATAATATTATTACACAAATGCATACATAAGATGTATGTGTGTGTTCCTAATACAGCACAATTTTGTGCTGTATTTATTACATATGCTATAACTATTCATTACAGTATTATTGCTCTAGTAATGATAATAGTAATAACAGATTAAGCTGACTTAATCCATGAGAGAGGAAACCATTTCTAACGGTTAACTTCTCTCTCTCTCTCTCTCTCTCTCTCTCTCTCTCTCTATATATATATATATATATATATATATATATATATATATATATATATATATATATATATATATATATATATATAATATATATATATATATATATATATATATAATATATATATATATATATATATATATATATATATATATATATATAATATATATATATATATATATATATATATATATATATATATATATATATATAATATATATATATATAATATATATATATATATATATATATATATATATATATATATATATATATATATACAGTAGTAGTCTCCATGGCAAAATGGTAGCGTCCGCGACTCTGAGGCGGTAGGTCAAGGGTTCGCGCCCCGTCACGGATTGAGGTTAGTAAGGGCATACACTCAGGGTAACGACTACATCTGCCAAAACAAGTCCTTCGCAAGAAGGCAACTGTCCTAGCCCTTAGTAGAAAAGGGAGTTCGTGACGTAAAACCGAAACCAACCATATATATATATATATATAATATATATATATATATATATATATATATATATATATATATATATATATATATATATATATATATATATATATATATATATATATATATATATATATATATATATATAAAGAATGCGATGACATTCTCTCTCTCGTCCTATGTTCTGGACATACTAAATATTAATTTACGAGCAAATCGACTTACGAACGGCCATATGAAATGTAACTCTTTTGTAAGTTGGGGAGCATCTGTATTTGTGAATATTGTGTGCTAGATGTTGTTTTAATGTTAATTTGTGTGTGCTGCTTTTGTGCCTTGTAGTGTAGCGAGGAGAGTTGATATGTTGAGGTTACAGTGAGTATTTGTGTGCCTTTCCAATCCAGCTGGGGTTTGACTATGAGAACATAGGTTTCTCGGTGTAAGTGGTCTGTAAGTGTAGTAGTAGTAACTGTGCAGCCTGTCAATTTTGTAGTGTTTTGTATAGTCTGTAGGGTGTTGTGGTGTGTTTTAGAGGTTAGAAGCCCAAGCAGGACTTGCATAGTTTAAGGATTTGGATGCATTATATTCAGAGTGAATCATTATTTTGGATATTCACAGGTAACAAATGTCACTTGGAAAGCTTATAATTTGCAGTTGGTAGGGAATTTTGTATAATACTCTTCATTGGTAGGGTGTTATTAAAGTTTACCAACTACATTATTCAGGTTTGTGTATTGGATTACTGTAGCTTTTAGAAACGATATCTCAGTGTGAATAATTTAATTGCATAACCATCCTGTCAATTAGTAATGACAGTCTGGATTTTTTTTGTCTAATTTTCCATTTCTCTTAAATATAAGTTATTATTGTTCTTTGCCATTTTATGTCAATATTAATCCTCATTCGAATTTTGATGGACACATACAGCTTTGAGCTAGGGAATTAAGGCCAAGATACTCTTTGCAATGCCCTGCTATGATCTCTGTCATAGGTACATCACTTCTTGAGTCGAGCGCTCTTACCACTGCGTTCCCACAGTCTCTGTTCTTCTAAACATTGTACCTTCTTAATATAGAGCTATGGGTTGGTCATTTTACCTGTATAGAAGCACAAACTATTAATAACACTGTTCCATCACAGACCCTATGCAACATTTTCACTGAACTTACCAAGTTAATAAGGACTGCTTCAGGAGGGTCACTACCCTAGTGTAGCTTCCATATGACTTTTAGTTTTACCCGTTTGAGGCCACTATTAAGCCCTATTGTGGGGGTGGACAAGAACAAGTTTGGTCTAGGGAATTAAATATGGATGCTCTTCCTAATACAATGTGATGGGCTCAAACATGGGTTTGTCACTTCCCAAATTGAGTACTCGAACCACTGCGCTACTGCGGTCCCCTGCTTTTGTATCGTATGTAATATTAGAATATAAAATACACTGACACTGATGGAAGAAAATATACTCAAATTAACGAGTACAATATTACCCTACTGTTGGCATTCAGTTTTCATCTATTTATATATAAAAGCCATAATCCTCCTAATTAGGGAGATGGCTGAGCTAGAGCTAGAGCCAAAACTTGACTCAGTGGGAGAAAACATATAAGCAGGGATCCCCAGTCCCCTTGATATCGCCCCATTTAGCTGAATTTTATGACACGTAGAATGCAGAGGAGTTATTCTTGGCTGTCCCCCTCATATAGAATATAAAGCTGTAGTTAGTTTATACTGTAGTGGTATCTCACAATTCGTTCATGCCTAATGTATAGTTTATGCTACCATTAAGATGGGGAATGCAGAGGAGGTACTCTTGGCTGTCCCACTCATAGAGATATTAAAGCTGTAGTTAGTATATATTGTAGTGGTATCTCAAAATTCATTCCCGCCTAATGTATAATTTATGCTACCACTAAGATTTTCATCAGTAGAACTCTGAACTTTGTATTATTATTTGGAACAGTATCAGATTTTAGTATGCATCTGCATTAAGAGCCCTAAATACTGTTTTCCTTTTCCTCACTGCTTGTATATTATGTTGGCATATCTTAAACCCTGTTATTATTGAAATAGTTTCATAATTCAATGTTAAAAAGTAATAATATTGACCTTTAAGGTTTAAAGGTCTCAAATGAATGTCAGGATTCAAGGGACAGTGATAGCACAGAGCCCGATCATATACCTACCACATAGTAGGAGCCCACCCCTTTCCTAATTGCGTGGCTGAATAATAAAGTAGACCTATTGGAAATCACCGAATTCACAAGCATTTGCCCTGTATGAATTCCAAGAAAAAGGTTTATGACTACATATTGCAATTTTTCATTAACAGACCTCCACCACCCATGGATTATGGAGTACCAAGGGACTACAATCAGTATCCCATTGCATCTCTGTCTCAGAACCAGTATCCACCTCCACAGCCTGGATATCACCCTACCAATACCCACTGGGATACAAGGTAAGCTCTCTCTTTCTCTCAGGTCCCCGTATAGATTCCGTAGTTATACTATTACCATGGACTCCCTAGTCTGTATACTGTACAGTATATAGTTTTCCCTATACAGACATGGTAATCTGGTTTATGTCACAAACTCCCTTTTCTAGTAAGGGTTAGGATGGTGCCCCCTTTCCAAGGACTTTGGTTTTGACAGTGCATGGCTATACAGACTAAGCTTGATAAAATTGCATTCATACATTATTTATGCATATACATACGGGGGTCCCCGAATTACGATGATTCATGGTTACAACGCATCTACCATAAATTATTTTGCATTTTTTATCATTCCTGGCCTGTATTATGTCTCCCAAGCGTAAAGCAGATTCTTCAGATGGATTTTGCTTCACCATGCTTATATATATATATATATATATATATATATATATATATATATATATATATATATATATATATATATATATATATATATATATATATATATATATATATATATATATATATATATATATATATATGAACAATTACCAGCACAGTCTTTGTATTAAAGAAAGCTCACTAACTGTATGTTATATTTTAATGTAATTTTTTTATCCTATAATAATACTTAAACACAGGGTAGTATGACAATTTTTTTTTTTTTTTTCAGGTATCCACCAGTTATTGGAGATGGTTATAAACCACCTTTCTCAGAGCAGAGAGGAAGAGGAATGAGAGGAAGAGGTCGAGGTCGAGGTTATAGACCAGGAGATAACTTTGGGTATGATCAGAGGGGACAGGACAACCGGTATCAGTATGATAGACGTGGCGGTGGAGCTCCCATTTGGGACAGAGATAGACCTAGCTACAGCACAGAAATGGGAAGAAGTGAAAGAGGAAACAGACATTCAGATGGCGACAGAAGACGTTACGGAGATCACTCCGGTTTTGAGGACAAGAGGCCACGCAGAGACAATGTTGAAAATACGAGGAGACATGATGACAGCAGTTATGGTCATACTTACAGTAGTGATGAAGAATGGCGCAGGTATTCTGATGATGGTAAGAGAAAAGATGAGGAATCGGATAGACCTAGATTTGATGGACGAAGAAGAGAGGACTCTGCTTCACGTAGATTATCAGACCCAGATGAGTATGATGATTACAAGAGGAATAGGAAAGACAACGAAAGCAGGAGGAGTTACGAAAAAAATTATAAAGATATTGAGGATAGTAGATCGAGTAGGCATGACAGAGATGATAAACACAGGAGTACGCACAGAGATAGTCCCCGTAATGATGACTTGAATTATAGAAATAAACCCTATGATTCACCTGGCAAAACCCATAAAAAATCCTCACCCAGAGACAGACGAGATAGAGATTCAGATAGGAAAGAGAGGGATCTGGACAAAAGAAGTAAAGAAAGTGACAGACGAGAGAAAGACAGTGATAGAAAAGAGAGAGACAGTGAGAAAAAAGAGAGGGAAAGAGATGACCGAAGAGGCAAAGACAGTGATCGCAGAGACAGAGAGACTGACAGAAGAGAAAGAGATGACAGAAGAGACAGAGATTATGAAAAGGATAGTGGGAGAAGAGATAGAGATAAAGATTATGATAGAAAAGATAGCTACAGAAGGGATAGGGACCAAGATAGGAAGTTGCGAGACATAGATAGGAAAGATGAGAGACGAGACTGGGACTCATCGAAAAAGGAGAAAGAAACTCTGAATAAAGATAAAAGTGAAAGAAATGACGATGAATCAGGAAGAGATCGAGATGGAGAAAGGGCCTATGTTTCCCGATGGGACCATGGTGATTCTAAAGCTAGGTCTGATAAAGACACAGACTCAGATCGTAAGTCGCTAGAAAAAGGGTGTATCAGTGAGGAAAAAGAACACAGACGGAAAAAGCATAAAGAAGAAAAAGAGGAGGGGCATCACAAAGAAAAGGAAGATGTAGACAGTGAGAAAATAGAGAAGAAAAAACATGAGAAAAAGAAGAAGAAAAAAGAGAAGCGCAGAGCCTCTCAGGCCTCAACTGAGCTCTCTTATGGTGAAATGTCTGGCGATGAAGGTGAAGATAAGAAGAAAAAGAAAAAACGTGAAAGAAAAAAGAAATCTAAAGGAGCAAATGCTGAAGAAAATCATGAAGACAATCCTGATGATGATAAACTTGCACCAAATAGTGACCTCCCTGTTGATGGTGAGGCATCAGAGCAAGGTAAGGAGACTGGGCATGAAGCAATGCAAACAATGACTTCTCAAGAAAAAACACCTGAATCAGAGCCTAAGGAGGATAATCCTGAAACCCTCTTGCCTCTCCCTCCTCTATCTAAATGGGAAAGGGACGAGGATTTAACTCTGACCCCAAAAGGTTTAGTAGAAAATAAAGCACCAGAAGAAGAGAGAAAGGTGACAGACGACATTCTTAAACGTGCTGAGAACACTATATTTTCAGGAAGAGGTTTGGCAAATCGCAAAGTCTTTCTTGAAACTCAGAAGCAAAAAGACCTCGAGGAAAAAGAGAAAAGTCCAACACCCGAATGGGAACGACTGGAAACCCGTGAAGCTAAAAGGAGAGGAACGTCTATTCAAATCACTATTTCTTCTAAGACTGAATCACAGATTGGTAGACCGAGGGGAGGAAGGTATCAGTTGCCTAGTCCTGAACGATCTGAGGACATACGGTATCCACAGAGAACCAGAAAATCAACTGACGCAGAGGGCAAGCCTGATAAACATTCCAAGACTCGAAAACGATCTCAGTCTCCTGCAGAATTACAGAACACTGGCAAGACAAGACGAAAAAGTGAAAAAGATGACGTTAAAGAGGAGAAGCTTGATAATACACATACAGAAAGTATGGGCAACACAGTGGAAAATATTTCTGTTGATGAAAAAGCCAAAGTAGAAGTCACAGGTCAAGAAAGTACTCTCCAGAAAGGAGATGAAAGTATGAAGGAAGAGCTGGGTATAAAGCAAGAAGATAAACCTCAAGAGAGCACATTGGAAGGGGAATTGGAGTTGCCTTCAAAAGCAGATCCAGCTCTACAACAATCAAAAGAGATTTCAGACGAGCTAAAGAAAATAGAAAACCCTGAAGTATGTAAGGGAATAAAAAGACCGTCTTCGCCATGTGATGAGTTGGAGGTCAAAAAGTTAAAGGCTGAAGAGACTGTGTCAACTTCCACAGGCGAATCCCTTTCTGCAGATGGTAGTATGGGTTACAAAACTGAAAATATGGAATATGAAATTCCAGTCCTTGGTAAAATCAGCATGAAAGAGGTCACAAAATCTGAACCTCTTATTCATGCTAATAGCAACTTGGTTCAGATTCCTGTAAAGAGTGACCATCTCAATAGTAACATTATTCAAGTTCCTCTGTCTTCAGGCAAAGGGGAAGACGTTGAAGAAGGTGAGATCACCACAGATTCTACAGGAGAAGGAGAGAGAGAAAATGCTGTTGCAGAAAATAAGCCTTCTGCAGAAGAGACCATAACAGTTCGGGGTAGCATTCAAAGTAAAGTGACAGAAAAACCCAATCAATCTGTTGTGCCAAAAATTTCATCACCTGTCCCTCTTCCTACTCCATCACAACCAGAAAAATTAAGAGAGATTTCAAAGCTTAAAGAAAAAAGTAAAAAAAAGAAGAAGAGGAAACACTCTTCTAGTTCTAGCTCAAGCAACAGCAGTTCGTCCTCTAGTAGCAGTAGTAGTAGTGAGGATGAGGAAATAGTGAAAAAGAAAAAGAAGAAAAAGAAGAAGAAGAAGGCTGTCGATAGTGATTCAAGCGAAGGGGAATCGCAGAAAAAGCACAAAAAGAAGAAAAAGGAGAAAAAGAAGAAGAGAAAGAAGGACAAGAAGAAAAAGAGTGATAAATAAATGTCTTTCCTTTGTAGAATTAAGTCATATTAAAAGCCAAAGAAAAAAAATTTCAATGTATATTTGACTGTATATACTGTATAAGATAATTTTTCTATGTCATGTCAAACTTTCATAGAGTTGTGATAACAGTTGAGAGATTATGTTGTGGAGTTATTCAGAGGATTCTCGTGTGTATATCATTACACAGTTTGCAGAGTACGTATCTTCATATGATGTGAATATTTAATGACTGAAATAGGTATCCTAATGCTGTATTTTGTACATTTTGTTATAGCTGTAAAAAATGTATTTAGGCAGAAAAATATATTTGGTTTCTAAACAGCGTTTCACTCTTTCCAAACAGTGTCTAAACCTTTACTGGATAATCACAGTGAGTTTCTTTAAAAGAAAATTCTAGTTTCCCAGTGATGTTTCTTGTTTATAACTTTGTACTCAATACTGTAAAGGCAAATATTCAAATGCTTCAGAACTGTAAAGATAATGTTGTTCCAAAAGTTGCCTGGAAGAACTGCCCCGAGTCCCTAAATTAGTAGGATATTGATGTTGTGTGTGTGGCGTATGTTAGGTGCTGCTGCATTATTGTTAGGAGAGGGTGAAGGTTGGGGAGAGGCAGTAAGAGAATTTCAGTATAATGGTTGGGCTGTTAGAAGGAAGGGCATATTAGAAGGACGGGATGGTTTTGAAGAAGGGTGTACGGAGCATTGGGAGCATATTCATGTAATTGTGTATTGTCCCATGTTAGCAAGTGTTGCACAGTTAAATTTGGTCCAGTTTCTGAACGAGTTGCAGAAAACTGAACCTGACTTGTGTCAGCTTGAATTGATGGTTTCAGAGCATTTTGAGTATAATTGTTTGAAGTTGGGTCATAGGTTGCTTTTGATGTTTCTCACTGGAAGGAGTCCACGAAATGACTGCTGGAGAATCATTGTACAAGAAATTGTGTTGTGTGTATTGTGTTGAGAGATGTAATTGCCCGGGTGACTGAAGCCTCTCCCCGGTTCTTGTGCCCTGTGTGGGGAAGGGGCTGGTTGCAGCAGTTTGGCCTCTTTTGCTAATCAGGAGGGTAACCCAACCCTGCAGATGCTGCCACACCACGTCCAAAACTGAAAATCATTACTTTGATGGAGTATTATACGTCTCAACAAAAGTTAGGTTGAAAACCCTTATTCGAATTTTCTTATTGGCAAGACATTACTATAAAAATATGACAATGGCACATTGCCGAGATGATAATATTGGGCCAGGGGAGAGGTTGGAAATGAAATAATCTATTTTACTGCTTTCGATATAAAGGGACACCTAAAATGTAATCTACGAAAGTGGTTTACATTCAAAATTATTTAATATAAAATACATTAATTACAAAGAAAGAAATGAGCTCAAGATAATTGATGTTATAGATCCAACTATATCACTGAGCTCTATCATGTAAAATGAGAAAAAAAAAAAACATCCAACAATTACCAATGAAATGAAAATACTAGTCAAGGCTTCCTGAGAGACAAATGGACAAGTAACAGGATTTAAAAAATATTTCACAGTAAGAATGTATATATACTATTTTATGTTACGATTAATCTCCATTTGAATGAGGGGTGGACAGACACGTTGGTGCAGGGGCAACAAGGCTAGCTGCCCTTCATAACCCCCTACGATGGGCTCAATCAAAACTTTGTCACTTCCCGAGTCGAGAGGAAAGTTTACCTCCTATTATTAATTTCTTCTCAAAATACTTTAAAATATCACAAGGGTTAATTGGAATTATGATGTAAAAACAGCAGAACTTTGAAGACCCTAGAAATAAGTACAACTTCAAATGACTTTTAACACCTATTGTAACTTATTGATTTTGTGTGTAGTAATTCTTTGAATTTCAATAAGAATAAATTTAACAAATTAAGTGATACATTCCACAGATGCTGAGGTCATTATCAGAAGAACTGCATAATACAATCTAACATTTGAAAGATACTGTAATCAGATGTTCAGTAATAAATAGCATCTATCAATCTCAGAATACTGGCCGCCATGGTCTGCTTGGTAGGGTGCGCGACTTTGAGTCATCAGTTAGAGAACAGCCACGGTTTGAGGTTAAAAAGGGTATTCACTCAAGGTAACAGTTGCACTGCCAAAACTAAAGTCCCTTGATAGAAAAGGGAGTCTGACTTAAAACTGGGTCATCATCTATTAATCACAGAAAGGAAGGTGGGATCTGGTAAAGATCAGTATCCCTAAGAACCCCAAATATTGTTAGGTTAGGCTAGGTGACTTGCCTTGTAAATATGTATAACACTAGATCAACCTTGAGTTACTCTTTATAAGATCCAGAAGTTTACTGGGATCATAAAAACTTTCAACTGAAGTACAGTATCTCCTACTGAGTAAAAAATGGGCCTCAGAATGTAAGTTAAGAGCCAGTTCACTGATATAACAGAATGCAGAGCATTTGAATATCCAATTACAAAAGTGTACAAAAATTCCTTGGGGAGGTAAGTCAGCTCAAGATTAATACCAGTCATTCGTCAACTTTCTTAGCCTGTCTTTATACAAGGTAGCTGTTAAATGAATGATCGCTTTTACGTCATGGACTCCCTTTTTTACTAAGGGCTAGGTTAATGCCTTCTTACAAAGGACTTCACAAGCTCAAATAGTGGTGGGAGTTTAGATAATTTAGATAATTAGTTGGCCATGAGAAGCTGAGCTAACACCAACACTTTTGTCTCCAAAACAGTAATGAGGAGTATATACGAAATTCTGCTGATAAAGATGAAGACAAAAGCTGGAAACTAGCATAAAGAATTTATCCAGAGATGCCAAACAGTTTCACACAATACTGCATACTGAATAGCAATATTACAAATACGTTGAACACACCTGTGATGTAATGGTTCATGACTGGTTGAATTCTATATTCAGAGAATTTACATGTGTATTGACATATTTTTGGCTATGAAATATGGGCAAAATTGTCCTTATCACAGAACTGTGAACAGTTCCTTACTTTTAAGTGCAGCCATGCTACTGTGAACAAATATCTTTTAAAGGCAGCCATGTTAACACAACCACATATGCCACCAATACTACATACACTCCCAGAAAACTCCGGGGTGAAGCCCAGGATCAGCAGTGGTCTTCCTTAGAGAGTCTGGACTGTATGGCCAGGTGGTTTAGGGACCAACAGCTACAAAAACAATGTTATGTTCCACACTAGTTGTAGTATCTGGGTACCATAATACCATAAATATATCATGTTCATGAGATCTCCCATGAAAGATTTAAAAAGTGTGAAGCTAATGCCTTTATCCAAAGTAAAGCACTAAAAGACAGCCAACCAACTGTACAGAACCCTACTCAAAATTATACCTACAGAATACAAACGTAGAGATGAAGTCATAGAGGTAATGAATTGGTATAGACTCTTTAAGAGTTTTTGAACTGCCATATATCACTGCTTGTAAGATGCTCAATGCATTAGAGGCATTCCAAATTTTGAAAGTAAAAAGGGGAAAAAGTTTTTTTCCTCATAAGCTTTGTCAAATTCAAAGCCCCAATACTATATCCAATGTCTAAACTCTGAAAGTAAAGGTACAAGCTGAAACAACTTACTTATCCTCTTCGGTAGGTAGGACGACGTTCTGTTACTGTTTGCTGCGATTCTATTACTAATTTACCAGAACTAATATTCATATCTTTTCACTAGGAATCACAGTAACGCAATGGCTAGAACAAAATCAAGCCTGCCACAGATTGTTAGGAAGGGCATCCAGCCTCAATTCCCCAGCTCCAACCTGCCTCTGTCCACCCCCCATAATGGGGATTAATAGTAATACAATTGTAAATAATATTCTTAACTATCATTACTTCTCTCTCAATCCAATAAATCCCTAATTAGCAGTGCTTTATATTATTGTTTGTTGGAGTATGGCATCATCGACAAGAGAATGGGAAGGAAAAGCTGGAAAGATATGTTTATGCGATACAAAATAATTTATTACTTAAGTAAACATCATTTAATGTTTTGTACAGATTTTAAGATAGATAATTTTTGTAGTAATTAATAATAATTCCCTTTATATATTCACTCAAGATGATTATTCAATATAAGAAGCAAGTTACTTAACAGAAGATAATAGTAAGTTTTTTGTCATATATTGGGAAGAACATAAGTTTGTTGATGTTTCTAAGGGATCTTTGCCATTGTTAGCTAAAAGTCTGGATATTTACACTTTATATTTTTTTAAACAAGACATATACTGTATCTCACTGAAGACAGTAAAGTATTCACTATCTATATACAACAGACTTAATTCCCTTGGGGGGTGGTTCAGTCAAAAGCAAAAACTTTACTCATTGTGGGAGGAAAATACAAAAGAAGGGGATTGCCAGTCCCCCTTGCTCTGTCTAAATTCACTGACATTTATGATAAACAGAACGATATGAGAGCCACTAGCTCTTCAATAATGGGAATAGGTGAGTGCCTTTCTGTGTACCCCATTTCTAGGCATATCCCCTACAGGAAGCTTTTACAAAATACAAGAAATATTGATTTTAGTCAAAAATATGCAAACAATACAAGGGTAAAATTCTTGCTTCTATTGCAGCTGATAATAAAAATAGTGTCCAAGAATACATTGAAGCAAAACAAAGAGTCAGATTTTGCAGGTACTATATAAAAATTAGGATTATGGATCTGACGTGTCTGGGTCTGCATCGTGAGTTCGCCCATTGGAGCTCCAAATCAAAAGAGGAAGGCAAGCAAGTCAGAAGAGGAAGAGCAAAAGAAGCAAAACTGGCACAGCCAACCTCATGCCCCATATGGGGCATGAGAACTTGGAAGAGGCTTCAGTCATATGGAAAACTATCTTATCTCAACACAACACACACAACAACCAAAAAATTACTCCCCAGAGGTCACTCATCGGAGACTCCTTCTCCCTGAAGACATCGAGAGCAACCCAGGACCAACTACAAGCAGCACATATGCCCAACATGCTCCGCACCTATCACTTCGAGCTGACACACTAAAGGTTCAGTTTTCTGCAACTCATGCAAAAACTGGCCCCATCTCACCTGTACAACACTTGCTGACACGAGGCACAACACAGATATTTGAATTTGCTCACAATGGTCCCTATATCCTCCTTTAAATCCATCTCCTATTCCTTCCACACCCCATTCCCCCTAATATGCCCATTTTTCCAACACTATCAAAACCCAACTCTCATCTGTACCATTATTACAATCTTCTACTGCCTCTCCCCTACATCCTCCTCACTCCCTCGCAGTATTACCTAACACACACTTCACACAACATCATTATCCTACAGTTTAACATAAATGGCATAAACAACAAAAAATAAGAACTACACACTTCATTACACAACATATATACACATTGCTATCTCACAAGAAATAAAACTACAAAGAACAAAGAAACCCCCTCTTTCATAACTTCACCATCAGACAAGACAGGATCAGTGCCAGTGGACTTATCACTTTGGTACACTATCCAATAATTTTATAGACACCAGGGCATACACAGTATCCCTCCTCCCCCACATTGTACTACCATGGTAATACAATCAATCAAAGTATGCACTGGCAACACATCAGACTTAACAATCACAAACATATGAATACACAGGAATTTCTTGTTGCTCGAATAAATACTGGGTCAGAGAGCATTATAATAACTGTTGTATATAACCCACCAAGGAACCAACATAGGCTAAAAGTTTATGAGGAAATCATACAGGTACTATTGAAGTCATAAACTCAGTTGTTGACACTGCATGGGAGAGAAAAGTAAGATTTTGATTAAAGGAGATTTTAATCATAAAGAGATAGATTGGATAAATCTTGACCCACACAGTGGTGAGGACTCATTCGGGGCAAGATTCCTAGATTGCATACAAGGGAATTTCCTACACCGACATGTACTGAAACCAATGAGGGCCAGGGGTGGGGATGAGCCATCCCTACTTCATCTAGTATTAACATATATGTTGAATATTGAAAAAATTGAGTATGAACCTCCAATTGGAAAGAGTGATCACTGTGTGTTGTTGATGGAGTATATCACTGAAGATGTTCTGCCTGAGAATAGAGGCACTGAGAACATGAGGAGGAACTATCCGGAAACAGATTACATAAAAATTAATGAGCTTTTTGCAGTTATTGACTGGAGGACCTTGTTTAAAAAAAAATCTGTACAAGAAATGTATGACATCTTTTGTGAGGTATATGGGAAGAGAGTAGACTGCTGCATACCTCTCACTAAAATAAGAGTACAGTGCTCCCTCGTTTATCGCGGGGGTTCGGTTTCGGAACCCGCTGCGAAAGGTGAAAATCCGCGAAGTAGGAGCACTATATTTATTATAGGTATTTTACATTTATTTTTGCCTTTACTGTATAAACCCTCCCTGCACTGCTAACAAACCACCCTTTAATTTATTAATAACAGCGTGCAAGCATAAATTTATATGAACGTGATAGGTAAGCTTACCGTGAATGACGTGATGATGACGTGTACATACTCCACAGCCAATGACAGCTCTACGGCTGCTTTTTGCAAAAAAAGAACATAGTAATGGGGAGTTGCTGTCGCTGTTTCTTCTTTTGTGCGAAGATGGTCTTGTAAGGAGTCATGGCATCATCGATAATATTGCCGAAGTGCACTGAACAAACCATATCATTCTCATGCTCCTGCGACAGTTGGTGGAGTTCTTTGGCCATGTTATACATGGCTGCCAGCTGTTTGAGTGTAAGGCCAGGTTCTTCGACTTCATTGTGTGTCTCCTGTTGTTGTTCTTCCTCTTCTTTGCTCGCTGATTTTGTCATTTCCTCCAAGTCTTCATCAGTCAACGGCTGCGAGTGGCAGTTGATCAGTTCATTGACATCTTCGTGAGTCATATCTTTGCAGCCAACTTCAAAGCTTTTGCAACTGCCGAGTTATGCACTTCGTCAGGAGCGAATCCCTTGTAATCGTAGATGACTTCCGGCCACAATTTCTTCCAGCTGGCATTGATTGTGGCCGGCTTCATCTCCGATTGGATTCTAAATATTTTGAAGGCATGTAGCAACCGTGCAGTTACGCCAGTACGCCTTCAGTGCAAATTCTTTGTCTGCATCCTTGAAGTCAACCAGATCCGCCAGGGAATTTCGTGTGTAGAGGGCCTTGAACGCACAAATAACACCTTGATCCATAGACTGAATCAGTGATGTCGTATTCGGTAGCAGGAATACTACCTGAACACCGTCATAACGGAGATAAGTCGTGTGGCCACCAGGATTATCCATCAAAAGAAGGACTTTAAATTCAAGGCCCTTCTCCGCAAGATAAACTCAGACCTGAGGGATAAAGCATTGGTAAAACCAGTCCAATGTGAGGCTTTTCGTGATCCAGGCCTTAGGGTTATGCATCCAATACGCTGGCAGCAGATTCTTGTTTTTATTCTTCAAAGCCCTAAGGTTCTTTGACTTGTAGATAAGCCTGGGCTTTAACATAAAGCTCGCAGCATTCCCGTACATGACGAGGGTAATGCGGTCTTTGTGTGCTTTAAATCCCGGGGCTTTAGCTTCTTCCTTGAAAAGAAAAGTGCGAGACGGCATTCTCTTCCAAAATAACTCAGTCTCATCCATGTTAATACTTGCTCAGGAGCATAATCGCCTTCCTCGATAATTTTCTTGAAGTCTTTCTTTACATAATCTTCAGCTGTAGCTGTTCTGCAGAGGCAGCTTCGCCATGCACCGAAACACTCTTTAGGCTAATGCGTTTTTTAAATTTGGCGAACCATCCCTTGCTAGCAACGAACGATGGTTTCCTCGGTGGAGAATCACTGGAGGGTCCTGGTTGTGGGTCGTCCATTTCATTTTTCTCCTCCTCCTCATGGTCGCCACTGTCGTCGTCGAGTTCGTTTGCAGCGAATGTCTCATACAGCATCTTCGCCCTGGTTTGTATGATACTCCTGTCTAAGCTGATGTTCTTCCTGCAATCAGCGATCCAGAGGGCCAAAGCAGATTCCATCCGCACTATTATCTTATTGCGGGGTGTTATGACCCTCTTCGCTGTTTTGTTAAAAGTTACAGTCGCTGTTTTCCTGATATTTGCCTTGTCCTTCTTGATGTATCGAACAGTAGATTCGTTGATGCTATGGTCAACATCTTCTTTTGCCGCTTAGGCTCACTACCAGAAGCCTTAGAAGATGAAGGACACTTGGGAGGCATTGTAGGGGTTAAAATACAAAAGTTTCACAAAATCACAAGCACAACGTATTACGAAGCGCAACGCGAACAGCATACATGTGAGTAGACTGAACGGTTGAGGCGAGACAATGGAAGATGCTGGGAAAATCAAGCTTCAATCAAAAAGCCAATCACACCCCATGATACAGAACATACAGAAAAACAATTCTGTGATATGTCGTCTCCCACCCATCAGCCAATAGCATCCCGTGTACTTTCTCACGTAGGTGCGACCTTTTGCGAGACAATGGAAGATGCTGGGAAAATCAAGCTTCAATCAAAAAGCCAATCAGACCCCATGATACAGAACATACAGAATAACAATTCTGAGATTCGTCATCTCCCATCCATCAGCCAATAGCATCCCGTGTACTTTCTCACGTAGGTGCGACCCTTTGAGTTTTCCAAGACGCCAATACGCTATTGTACAAAATTTTATATGGTGCAATACTGTGAGTTACAAGTTTAAATTTATGTTTTTTACTATTTTTTACTGTTTTTATTATTCTTAGGCTAGGAAATACTTTTTTTTATCAATAAAATAATGAAAATACTGGAAATTTTTATATGTACTATCTCACGTAGGTGCGACCCTTTGCGTTTTCCGAAACGCCGATACTGGTATCGTATTTTATTAGGTGCAGATTTACATGTTTAAATTTATATTCTTTATTATTTTTAACTGTTCTATTATTCTTAGGCTAGGAAATACTTTTTTTTATCAATAAAATAATGAAAATACTGGAAATTTTAATACACCTTGTTCGCTTTTTCTGTTTTTTTTTTTTTAACTGTGAAATTGCAATAACGCCCCTAAAAAATAATAGCAAAAAAATACGAAATTCGCGAATAACGCCCATGCAAAAAAATAAATAAATAAATAAAAATAAAATAAAATAAAATAAAAAATTCATTTCAGTAAAAAAATCGACCGCCTTGGAGGTACTTTTCCGCCATCCTCCTCCTCTTCTACCGCTTAATGCGATCGGATATTATGAAGATAATGGAAAAAAAGCATTAAGAACAAGCAGCAAAACATATTTTCATTATAACATTGTCAGGAAAATAGCATGCGACCATGCATCAGCTGATACTGAAGTGGCAAAACGTTTGCAGATAGAGGTTCGTTCTCCCGCATCCTCCTCCGCTTCTACCGCTTAATGCAATCGAATATTATGAAGAAACTTGGAAAAAAGCATTAAGAACAAACAGGACACAAATTTTCGATACAATATCGTCAGGGAAATAGCGTGCGAGGGTGCATCAGCTGATACGGAAGTGGCAAAACGTTTGCCGAAAGAGGTTCGTTCTCCCACATCCTCCTCCTCTTCTACCGCTTAATGTGATCAAATATTATGAAGAAAATTGAAAAAAAGCATTAAGAACAAATAGCAAATAAATTTTCTATATAATATCGTCAGGGAAATAGCATGCGAAGGTGCATCAGCTGATACGGAAGTGTGACAAAACGTTTGCCAATAGAGGTCCGTTCTCCCACATCATACTCCTCCTCTACTGCTTAATGCAATCGAATATTATGAAGAAAATTGAAAAAAAGCATTAGGAACAAACAGCAAACAAACTTTTGATATAATATCGTCAGGGAAATAGCGTAAAGAGAATATATATATTTCATTTAAGTTTCCCCGATATACGTTTTCTTTATAACGAATTGAATAGTTTTCTTGTTCTCTCAGCTGACTTTGTTTACGTTTAGATTTCGTGCAGCACGGTCGATATGTAATGATGATAGAATAATGTTTAGAACCAAGGAATATTAATATGTAATATGTACTATAATCTTGAAAATTAGATAAACTCCAAATAGAGTGAATAAATAAATATATTATGAGTGAGATATTGTGCCTGAATAGCGATAAGCATCAGCTGATACGGAAGATGCAAAACGTTTGCTGATAGGGGTTCGTTTTTCCGCATCCTCCTCCTTTTCTACTGCTTAATGCGATCGGATATTATGAAGATAATGGAAAAACGAATTAAGAACAAACAGCAAACAAACTTTCGATATAATATCGACAGGGAAATAGCGAGCGAGGGTGCATCAGCTGATACGGAGGCGGCAAAACGTTTGCATCCTCGTGCTCACCGCCACCATGCACGTCCCAGTGTATGCCTGTTGCCCACAGCATAATAGAGTGCATTAATTTGTTTACTGTAAAGTAAATCTGTATATCTTTTATACTGTACACTATTTGCATGTTAATATAAATAACTACAGGTCTTTCTGCTTTGTTAAGCACTTATAAAATATGTATTACTTATCTTATATCTTTGGTATAGTGTGTCTATGGACGGTTGTGGAACGAGCTATGCCCATTATCATTGTTTCCTACGGAAAATGACTCGTTTTTTTACGAGATTTTCTATTTACCCATCACTTCTGAGATAGTATGTACTATCTCACGTAAGTGCAACCCTTTGCGATTTCCGAAACGCCGGTACTGGTATCGTATTTTATATGGTGCAGAGTTACATGTTTAAATTTATGTTTTTTACTATTTATTACAGTTTTATTATTCTTAGGATGGGAAATACTTTTTTTATAAAAAAAAAAAACGAAAATACTTTTTTTTTTCAATAAAATAATGAAAATGTTAAAATTCCCACATATCATGGATTTTCGCATATACCCAGGGGAAAAAAACAAAAAAAAACTGTGATTCACTGAATTCACGGTAGGTGAATCGCGATATAGCGAGGGATTACTGTAATTCATGCCAGAGATAAATGGTTCAATAATGAGTGTAGGAGAGCTAAGGAGTGGATAGACAAATGCTGGAAAAGGTATAGCAGGAGAAAAAACATAAATAACTGGCAGACTTATAAAAGAGCAAGAAATGATTACCTAAGTAAAAGAAGAGAGGCAGAGAAAGACTATGAAAGGGATATCACCAGGAAGGCTAAAGAAAATCCCAAACTATTCTACAGCTCTATCAGAGGAAAACTGAAGGTAAAAGAACAGGTTTTAAAGCTTAAGTGAGCGGATGGAAGCTTCACTGAGACGAATGAAGAAATCTGCAAAAAATTGAACAAGGAGTTTCAGTCAGTATTTACAATAGAAAATACCCCACCCCCTCAGATTGCAGGGATAGAAGCTCATGGGCTGGTATTAGAGAACATCTTTTCAGCCACAGAGGTATGCAAAGCGCTGATGGAGTTAGACTTCCATAAAGCTACAGGTCCTGATGATTTATGTACTTAAGAAATACGCTAATTTACTATCAGCGGCACTAAGTATCATATTTAATAAGTCCCGGGAGTCAGGGGAGATTCCAAGATGCTGGAAACAAGCGAACGTGATACCTATCTTCAAAAAGGGAAGGAGGGATACGGCTCTAAACTATAGACCTGTTTCCTTGACCAGCATTGTTTGCAAAGTTATGGATAAACTACCAAGGAAACATATCTCTCTTCACTTTGAATCCTTCAACTTTTTGTCAGTGAGGCAACATGGCTTCAGAGAAGGTAGATTAACAATAACAAACTTATTAGAATGTTATGATGAGGTAAGCCGAATCTTACAGGAAAGAGAGGGCTGGGCAGATTGTATATTCCAAAACTTCCAAAAAGCATTTGACACTGTCCCACATGGGAGACTTATTAAGAAGTTGCAAGCAATGGCTAGAATAGGTGGAAATGTCTTGGAATGAATAAAAACATACTTGGAAGGAAGGGAACAGAGGGTTAGAGTAAGACACTCAGTGTCTGAATGGGGAAGAGTTAGTAGTGGAGTTCCACAGGCTTCAGTTTTAGGGCCATTTTTGTTTCTTGTATCTGTAAATTCTTTCATGAATATGTTTGCAGTTGATGCAAAGATTGTGAAGAAAGTAAGGAATGAGAACAATGGTAGAGAACTTCTGGAGGATCTAAATAGTCTGCATGAGTGGTCAGAAAAGTGGCTAATGAAAGTCAATACTTCAAAATGTAAGGTAATGAGAATGGGTACAAGTGCAAGAAGGCCCAAACTAGGCTTCTCGGTGGCAGGAGTAGATCTTCGTGAGAGAGAGAATGATAAGAGATCTAGGAGTAAACATACTGGCCGATTTGTCTCCAGAAATGCATATAAATCTTAGCAAATGTAAGGGTAGCCTTCAGACACAAGGACAAGGAAATGTTCAGATATATTTAAGTAACCTATGTGAGGCCAAATCTTGAATATACAGTCCCCTTTTGGAATCCGCACTTGAAAAAGCCCATAGTTAATCTGGAAAAATTCAAAGACTGCCAAGAAACTGGTGCCAGAAATACGCAATCTCAGTTATGATGCAAGGCTGAGGGAATTAGACTTACCATCACTTGAAGCTAGAAGATTGAGGGGGGATATAGTGACAGCTTTTAAGTTCCTTCATGGTTATGACAGAGTGGATAGGGATCAATATTTGATATGGCCAGCACTAGAACTAGAGGTCATAGTTTGAAGCATCGTAAGAAAAATTCTTTGCAGGATGTAAGGAAGTACACCTTGTTCCTTTTATGCGCAATTTTTTTATCCACGAAATTGCAAGAACGCCTCCCAAAAATAATAGTGAAAAAATTCGAATTTTGCGATTAATGCGAAAAAAAAAAAAAAGTGAATAAGCGCCCGCAGATGCTTCTTCCACGAGTACAAAGAGGATTGCGATAAAAAAAGATCATCATTAAACATTATATATATACAGTGATCCTTCGCTGGATCGCGTTTCTTGGCTCGCGTTTTCACTGTACCACGTTTTTTTTTGGCAAATTATTATTTTTTTGGAGTATATGCAAAAATAGTAAAATATTAAAAAAATAAAAATTCTCAGTATTTTAATTATTTTATTGAAAAAAAAAACATATTTCATTATCTAATCGATAAAAAAAATTTATTTCCCAGGCTACGAATAATAAAACAGTAAAAAACATAAAATTAGATATACGTACGTACAGTATAACTCACAGTATTGCATCATGCGAAATAGTGTCCGATAGCGTACAATGTATTGGGGTCGCAGCTACGTGAGCTAGCATATATATTTATATTTCCAGTAGTTTCATGATTTTATTGATAAAAAAAACGTATTTCTTAGCCTAAGAATAATAAAACAGTAAAAAATAGTAAAAAACATAAATACTAACAGTATTGCAACATGTAAAATACAATACCGCTATCAGCGTTTCGGACAAAGGCTCGTTCAGTCTAACTCACGTGTGCGCCGTTCACGTTGTGCTTATTAACACGTTTTGCTTGTGTCCGATAGCGTACAATGTATTGGGGTCGCAGCTATGTGAGCTAGCATATATATTTATATTTCCAGTTGTTTCATGATTATATTGATAAAAAACGTATTTCTTAGCCTAAGAATAATAAAACAGTAAAAAATAGTAAAAAACATAAATACTAACAGTATTGCAACATGTAAAATACGATACCGCTATCAGCGTTTCGGGCAAAGGCTCGTTCAGACTAACTCACGTGTGCGCCGTTCACGTTGTGCTTATTAATACGTTTTGCTTGTGATTTTTTTACTCGCATATTTTAACCTTTGCAATGCCTCCCAAGCATCCTTCTTCTTCTAAGGCTTCTTGTAGTGAGCCTAAGCGGCAAAGGAAAATGTTAACCATAACAGATAAGGTAAGTTTACCTATCACGTACATATAAATTTACGTTGCATGCTGTTATTTATAAAGTAAAGGGTGGTTTTTTAACAGTGCAGGGAGGGTTTATACAGTAAACGTAAAAATATATTTAAAATACCTATGTACATGAGTATGTCATATAAATTTACGCTTGCATGCTGTTATTTATGAAGTAAAGGGTGGTTTGTTAACAGTACAGGGAGGGTTTATACAGTTTATACGGTGTAAATGTAAAAATAAATTAAAATATCTATGTACATATAGGCTGATCCTACTCCGTGATTTTCCTGTCTCGCGCCGGGTCACGGAACCGAACCCTCGCGATAATGGAAGGAACACTGTGTATATATATATATATATATATATATATATATATATATATATATATATATATATATATATATATATATATATATATATATATATATATACATAAATATATATATATATATATATATATATATAATATTGTATATTATTATCTTTCACACTGAGCTAGTTATAAGTCCGATTTTGGTCGCCAGTCTCTCTCTCTCTAAGGATGTACAAGTAAGCCCATAAATATAAGCTATGCAATATCTCTAAGCCGTGGAGAGCTTCAGAAAAAGACATTATTTTAGCAACACTAGACCCCCACCTCCTATCCCATCTCCACCCTCTTCCCCATTCCACTATATAAAACTAGGGGTATTTCACCAGCTCTAGAGGGGACGCTGTAACCCCCTGGAATCGCCCCTAGCTTTTCCTCTTTGTATATGAATGAGAGAGAGACAGTGAAAGAGAGAGAATCTTGATTTAAAACAATGTATCCGATATGGATAGATAGACAGATAGATAGGTACGTATATTGATGGATAGAAAGATAGAGATAAATAGAGTGAAAGATAGATAGATAGATAGATAGAGAACTAGATAGATAGATAGATACGTATATAGGTAAACAGATAGGTGAATATATAGATAGATAGACAAAAATTTCCCTAAATCCATATTGAGTACCCTAAACAAAATGAAATTCATCATTATTATTATTATTATAATTATTATTATGATTATTATTATATACTCAACGTAGATATCACTCATCATCATCATTCTCTGATTACCCTAAATTAGGGTATATTATCCACTGTGCGTGGATATATTTGGAACTGTTTGTGTTTTCAGTTCTTTGCGTGGATATATTTATAACTGCTTGTGTTTTCAGTTCTTTTAAATTTTACAGATAACTGTATACATGTACTATAATATCATGGCTAGTTGCATAATGAAAAAATTGTTTTCTAGTCTTGCTTTTGTTAACTGTTTCTTGCATATGGCTGAAAGAGGTTCATTCTCCTCTTCTAATACCGGTTTATACCGCTTATGTCAAGTGCTCACTGCCACCTCACGCATTTCATACCTATTGCTCACCGTATAATAGAGTGAGTAGAATGTGTTAACTTTTTATATAAGGTGAGTAGAATGTGTTTTTTGTTTGTTACAGTAATTCAGGCATTGCATAATGAAAAAAAAATTAGTTTTCTAGTCTTGCCTGTTGCTCACCGTATAATACAGTGAGTAGAATGTGTCATCTTTTTTCTTTTTTTTTTTGCAGTCATTCAGGCATTGCATAATGATATTTTTTTTTTTAGTCTTTTAGTCTTGCTAACATGTTTTACATTTAGGCATTGGATAATTAATTTTTTTTTCGTTTTTTAGTCTTGCTTTGGTTATTTATAATTTATATTTTATCTTTGTTTACATTTGCAGATAGAGGTTCGTTTTCCTGCATCCTCCTCCTCTTCTACCGCTTAAGTTACTTGCTCACGGCCACCATGCACGTCCCAGTGTACTGTATGATTGTTGCCCACTGCATAATAGAGTACAGTACAATATTATATGTTAACTTCTTGCTGTACAGTGCATATGAGTATCTTTTGTATACTCCTAAAAATAGATACAAGGCTTTCTGCTTTGTTATGTAGTTATAAAATATGTTTTTTACTTATCTTATATCTTTGGCATGGTGTGTCTATGTAAGGTTTGGAACGTATCTTTGCCCTTTATCATTGTTTCCTATGGAAAATTACTTGTTTTTTCACGCGATTTTCCATTTACCCGACACTTCTGAGAATCTATCTAGGCGTTATTCTGAGAACTAGGTGGACTTTTTTAGTGTAAGAGTAGTTGATAATTGGAACTCGCTAAGCGAGGAGGTAATGCTAACTCAAACCATAGTTTTAAGGACAAGTATGATAAGTATCACTAAGTACAAAATGGAACCGACCAGGAGACAGGAAGTTACAAGCTTGGATCTCTTTACCGTAAGCATAATTAGGTAATTACAGTTACTGTGCCATCCCATCCAGACACTCAAAGACAACACACAATCTCCCATCATCAATCCTTGCATGTGAAGATCACCCAGCCCTTCTTGACTATTAGAAGAGTCTAGACAATTCCATAAATGATGCCTGTCCAGAATGTACCACATCACCTCATATATTCATATACATAACAGAAGACTGCACCGTAAACAAACTCAAACATCAACAACACAAAATACACTCCTTATAAGCTGTGTTTGTGAAAGCTCAGGATCATCAGTGGCCTCCCTTAGGAATAAAGGGCTATTCAGCCAGGCAGCTTAGAAACCAACAAAAAACAACATTGAGGATGATCAATGTGCAAAATGACATTTAGAGTCTACTGCTGCTCAAATGATCACTTAACCTCTGGTTATATCAGTTCAAATTTGCAACAAACTCAAATAAGAAGCAAAAATGGAAATATCATTGATTAATGTTATGGTATTACTGTACCACTACTGGCACTACACCAGGTTAGGTTATGCTGTAAAAGTACATTGGTAGCTCTCTTTTGGTATTGGCTATTTTTGTTGGAAAGCCAGATTTTCACCATACTCCCCCAAACTTGTGAAAACTATCATTTAAAAAAATGTTTTTCTCTATAAGTACTGAAGTTTGTTTACAAAAATAAATTCCACTTTCTTACTGCAAACTGTACTGACTTTTCCCTTGGTCTTTCGGTTAAAGAACTCATTACTATAACATAAAATATTTCCTATATGTCTCATTACAATATTCTTAGGCACAATATCGTTTCCCTCAACCAAGGTAAATATTGTTGAATTTACTATACCCTCTATTGTTTCATATAGAAGACTAAGGTGAAACATGAAGTTTCCAAGAGGAAACAATTAAGAAAAACCAATTGAAAACCACAGATACTCAATTACAACCTAATCTGACAAGTTCTGTGAAATAATAATATGTATTTAATTTCTTCTCCTGTGGGCCGTGGTACCTCTGCCATAAAGCGCACAAGCTAGGAAGTGACTAATGCGGGTTTAGAAAGAGCATCCACACTTTATCCACCAGTTCCAACTTGTCTGTGTCCACCCCTATTGAATGGGAACTATAGCTTTTGTTTACCTCTATGTAAATGTTTACTTTCACACCCCTTTAACTTGGGGTGAAGTAAGTTAACCTAACTACCAAGACTAACCTAATATTGCTGGCAAACAACTAGTTACTATGTCACTATTATTCGCCGTTCAAATGGGGGT
This sequence comes from Halocaridina rubra, assembly GCA_037179515.1. NCBI lineage: Eukaryota > Metazoa > Arthropoda > Malacostraca > Decapoda > Atyidae > Halocaridina > Halocaridina rubra. Next base: position 42,719 of record JAXCGZ010000111.1, on the reverse strand, counting down.
GAACACAGGTTGGAGTTAAGGAATCTAGGCAGGATGCATTTCATAACACCTCACCGTGGGCTCAAACACGGGGTTGTCAACTTCCTAAATAACGTGCTCTAACCACTACGCTTCTGCAGTCTCCACTGGATAATCTTGAATGACAAAAGTAAAAAAAAATATAAGGTAGCTCTTATTTAGGGTAGCTTACAGTTTAGCGGGGCATGCCGTTCGACGACCTCATCCCTCTACTCAGGTAAGTAGTTCGACTGAAGGTTAGGTAAGTATTTTTAGTTAGGATAGTAAGATGGGGGGTCCCACCTGACTAAGAGGGTAGGTAAGTATTTTTAGGTATAGTAAAAAATTTCGTAAGCCTATTGTCACCATTTTTGTTGTGTTCATCCGCCAGTTTTTAGTCAATGCCTATCGCCATCTATTGGTAGGTTTTGAACATTGGTATGCCCCGCTAAACTGTAGGTGTTCCCTTATTTATATACACGAGCCATTTTTCACTTTATAAGGCTAGTGGCTGAGTCAAGGCAAAATACTCTTATATTTTGGGAAGAAAAATACAGAGAAGGCTATTCCAAGCCCTCTCACTCTGTCCCATTTAGTCCGACTCTTACAACACGCAAGGGAAAAACCGGAAGTATTTTAGACCCCTCCCTAGGGAGGAGAACTAGACTTTAATTACCTTAAGACATGGCGAATAAATATATCCAAAGTAAGTAGACTTCAAAGACAAATTACCTGACAACTTATACCTTAAAATACAATAATGGGGGACATAGGGTTATGTTTTGGGTGTTAAGTGTCTTCCAGTTCCTCATGTATCTAATTTGACATTAAATCCTATGGTAAACAAATCTGGATTCGTTCAATACCGCACAATTAAGAGCTAGTTTACGTTCAAAATCTCAATATATTAATAACTTTATTATTTCCCATTTTTAAAAAGTATAAAGGCAGTGATTGGAAACAAAGATGATATATTAAATACAGATTACTAAAACTTTCAAAAAAGTAACATCTTCTAATGAAGTATTATTAATTTTAGTATCCATTTGCGTTCATGTCAATTTTATGTATATGAACGCGGCCGAATATCTCTTCCAATTAGAAAATATTCTCACTCATTCAATTACTTTCTTATTAAAATAAAAAAAAAATAGTCAAGGGATCTCTCTCTCTCTCTCTCTTCAATTACTTTTTGTATAACATAAAACAAGTTAAGGAATTCTTTCTCAAATAATGTTGTACATATTTTCATTTTTTCTTCTTTATTTTAATAATAGAAGTACGTTTTGTTTTTTGTTAAAATAATAATTTTTTTATTTTGTCTAGAATGTTATGTACAATGTCGAGCCTCAAGTTATGTAAAAAAAAAAGCTAACAATAAAAACAATATTGAAGAAAAGTTAGATTACAATTACTTAAGGGGAAAATTTACGTAATTATGGAAATGTCTAATTAAAGAAACTAAATTATCTTATAAAATAACAATCCTCGTTTTTGAGTCACTATAAGTTCCCATTAAAGGAGTGGGCACAGAGTATGGTTGGGGAGTTGTAGCTAAATACCATTCCAAATGCCCCACAACAGGCTCGAGCGCGGGCCAGTCAACTCCTGAGCCGGGTATTCAAACCATCTGGCTAACGTAGTCCCCAAATTAGAATCTTAACTAATGATGGTGATGATCCGGTACATCATAGACTCTCTTTTCTGTTAAGGGCTTGAGCATTGCCTTCTTTCAGAGGATTTTGGTTTTGGCAACCATTACCCCGAGTGAACACCCTTTCTAACCTCAGACCGTGATGGGTCTCGAACTGATGACTTCACGAATCAGAGTTGCAGGTGTTACCAAGCCGGCCACTAATTCTGTTTTATTTTACAAATTAAAACCATAACTATTTCTATGTAAATGAATAATCCTTCCTGTAATTATTAAGCCAAATAATCCCGTTGTCAAAAAATATATTTTACTCTAAAATAGCAGTTATTTAAAACCATTATGTAAACAGAAATTACATATATTAAGTCCAGAATTTTCATTTGCAAAGGAATCTTATGTGTTAAATAACTTAGTAAATTAAGTTAGGTTCAGCTAGATTAGGTGACTTACCTTGTAAGTATAAGTAACACTAGAGCACAATGGGGCTACTCTTCTCTACTAGATCCTCAAATCTATGAAACAAACTCAAGGCTAATATAACAACAGGGTCCTCTGCCTGTTCGAATTTTTTCCAATTAAATTCCCCATTGTTAGACTTGGATAAACTCATGTGTAGGTTATGGACACGTCGTTAAGATTTCATTCTTTAATAAAAATGCAAAACATTGGTAATTATACTTTTGCCTATGGTTTTGAATAACTAGTATTCCACAGAATAGCTGGTTCACCAGTAACGGGCAAGAATATCTATATAATAAATCCAGTTCGAATGGGGATTCTTCTTCTTCTTCGTCTACATCTTTTCCCACTTTTATGTGGGGATGGATCCAGATAGGTTGGAGTTGTGGAATTTATACACATGATTAATTACTGGTGATGAGGGGGAAAGAGAGATTCTTGTCTGTGTGGTCCTGCATTTTTGATGTAGATGAAAAAGGAATATAATTTTGATAGCAGGATGGGGGACCATGGTAGTGCAGTGGTTAGAGCACTCAACTCTGTAAGTGACAATACTGCGGTCGAGTCTAGTGGGGGGCGTTGGGAAGGGTATCCAGACAATTTCCCAGCTCCAGCCTGTCTGTGCCCACCCCCTTTCCAACTGTGATACATAAATGGTACATATGTACCTATCTCCTACTATCAGTGGCAGCAACCAAAACTTGAATTGTACAGTAACAATACTGTATATCAAACCTAGGCTTCAGGGGACTGCAGGAGCACAAAGGTTCGAGCCCACAGCAGAGTATTAAGGGCATTAAGCCTTCATTCCACTCATAGCTACAACTTGCCAGTGTCCACCCCTATTTGAATAGGGATTCATGTATACCATGAAGCATGTGTTCTGCGGCACCATAAAACGCATCCATCATAATATGGCTTTCTAGAATGAAATTAACTTCGTCATTGCTATTTGTTGAAAATACGAGTTACCTATATGCTGACTAAAATGCCTCATCGATGCATAGAATGCTTGTTTGTCGTTTGATGGACTTGGAGACAGATACGAACAAATGATTGTCATTTTCTGAATAAAAGCTCTTGAAAGCCTCATCGCTGCAAAGAATGCTCAAGTACAGTAATTACAAAAACAAAATTTAGTTAACTTCATGATACTTTCATATAACCAGGGTACTGAGGTAGCAAAGTGGTTCTGGAGCTTGACTCTGGAAAAAAACAAATGTGTTCGTACCCACCATAGCCTTGATACACAGCCTCAGCTTGTCTGTGTCCACTCCCATTTGAAAAGAGATTAATAGTGACACATAAAAGGGCAAAGAAAAACAACAACAACAAAAATTTATACTCTCAAAATGCCATGCAACACTACTTTCAATATCTGAGATTATAGCAACATGTAGTACTTATGTAGCATTTCTATATCTTATATAAAATACAGCATTTTGGATTTATTTGGAGTACATGTATAAGTAGCACTTATCCAAACTACGTACATTTGGATTCTTAGGAAAAGCTATATCTAATACAATATGGTTATTAAACAAAAATTTTTTTTATTAAACAATAACACAACCTGGAATAACATTAACATTATCATCATTGCCTTCAACGCCACATTATACAAAGGGACTTCTGGGATTCCGCTACTCATTTCTTTCCTGTGCCTTCACTTCAATAAATTTCTATTCATCCCCAGCCTCAAGTTTCATAGTTTAAACTCAATTAAGAATAATACAATGGTTGAAAAAAAAACTGTAAGTACTGTATATAATATTCTTGATGAAGGATTCAAATCCTAGACCATTGAAGAAATTGTCTTTATCAACTGGGTTATGAACTTTTGTCACTGAAGAAAACAGCCTTTGCAAGTCTATTATATCCCTAGTATCCTAAAATTATTATGTATTTGTATCTGTCATGAGTGGCCTACAATGTTCCCTTTCCAAAATTTATTTATTTCATGTAAAGCAGGGTTTGCAGTGTTTGTTACAATAATCCCATGACTGATACAAGAAATCAATAAGTTAATTCTGGATTAGTAGCTTATTCATTATTTACGACTTTAGAAATTACACACAGATTTTGCAATAAATATGTGTTAATACTGTGTGTCATGCTATATCTGCCTTGGTCAATGCTGTGATTTTTCAAACTACAGCAAACGGCAGTGGTACACAACTCACAGTATTAGATTGGAAAGAAATAATGGCAGGGAGGGCTTACAATAACTCCAATACAAAATTGAAGAATTTATATCTACTGCAGCTTTTCTCACTCATCTGTTCTTTAGGCACAATGGCCTTCTCTAGATCTAAGAAGTTAGTAAGTGAATTTTTAAATACTTGACTTCTCTATTATCTAAAAATGAGGTCAATGCAATGCTAAATTTTGAGCTATATAAGCCTTCCACAAAAAGAAAGGCTCAGTATCTATTCTTGATACATGAAACTTTCGTAATATACTCTTCATATATCATACATGAGTTCCTACTCGACCCTTACTTTTTGTAACTCACTGTATGAATTTTCTTTTTGTAATATTAAAGATACTCTTCAAAGTAGCCTGTTAAAGAAAACATTTGATATATCTTTATAAATGACATCCTCATTTTTTTTTGTAAATACTCCTGAATTAATTACTTGGCCGATAAGCTTTGGCTTAGTGCAACTGAGGCTTTTTTTTTTTTTTTTGTTATGAATCTTTGACTACTGCTTGCATTATTTATATACACAGTCTTTGGATGTGTATGCATATTTTTTTTTTTATACCGACTTTTGCATCAGGGTACATCCTAAAAGTTTCTGATTATTGAATGCTCCTACTTTATTGCAATAATGCCATATAATTGAAGGCTGAAGCCTTTTTCTATTACCAACCAACCCTCACTGACATTTATCAGAGGCTGACACCACTAGTATGGTCAAAGATCATCTGAACGATGAGAGTACAAAATATATTATACAAAAATTATCATTACTACATTGAAAATTCAAGCGTTCATCGAATTAACAAAGGCAGTTAACCCATTATAAAAGTACAGTAGTTTGGAATATGAAGCGAGGGATCGTGTCACTTTGGTTGATGAAAGTTATGAGCTGGTCCCAGGCCTAAGCGGCACTTCAGAATCTGGTTGCTCTGGAAGTTTGTTTAGAATTTTACCTACAAGGGGAGATGTGGAACAACAATAATAGTTTTAATAACTTACTTATCTCTCTCGTTAATAAAGTGTATACAACATTAAGGCAAGAGATGCTCTCTTTCTAAAAATCAACATAATCTCACAATCACTATTTTCTATGTGGTTAAATCTGTGTCATAAGTTCCACGTTTAGGAGTAAAGTAATATTAGCAATGATATGACATGGTTGAGTATATTACTAAATATTACAAACAATTTGGCTTCTCTATATCATAAGGTAAATAAGTTCAGATATAATTAGATTTTCAAGCTAGTTCAGCATGAACTACAAACTATTTCTTGTAATAAGTATTTCCTTAATTAAGTTGTAAACAACGGTAACATTTGTTTTTATTTCATATACAGTACACATATACACTATATCACACCTGATTGCAACTTTAATTCTCTATACAGTATATTAAACAAAAAGAAGGTACTTAATTCAGATTCAGATAAACTAGTTCTCTTTCATCAATATGCATTGATATATTAAGCTTGTCTTTGAGCAAAATACACCCACTGTCTACATATCAAGGACTGTGCCTTAGACTTTACATACCTCAAATATAATCATCAACATTATAATCATCAAATCTTTTAGATTCTCCACGTCAGGGGTAAACACAACAGCTCAATAATTTCCACATCGCCCTATCCCACACATCTTTCTCCTTCACATTCCACGCCCTCATGTTCTCCTTCACCACATCCATAAGCCTCCTCTTTGGCCTACATATCTTGACTATACTATACAAGGACTGATGACAAATTGGTATATTAAATATAACCATAAAATCAATCAGCTTCTTGCCATCCGGGCCCAACACAGCATCTAAATCATATCCACATCTCCCTATCCCATGCATCATCTCCTTTGTACCACACGCTTGTATTCTACCTCACCATATCCATAAACCTCCTCTCTGGCCTACAAATCTCAGATATATCTTACCTTCTCTGTGACCAACTTTTGTTTTCATCAGCGTAAGAGTAACAAATATTCCTAGCAAACAGGCAGAACCGCAAGCAAAGGCGATGACGCTGCGGTAGTACCAGCCTCTGCAAAAACAGACTTGGTGTTGATTTAAGTAAGGTAAAATACGACGCATATATCAAAATATCTCAATGGGTTCTCAACATAATAGACTGGCCTCTTTTCATTGCCTCTCTGAACTGAGGCATGCATTACATGAGTACAGTATTTATTTATTTATTTATTTATTTATTATTATTATTATCATTATTAAAACTTGTTACATTGTATCATGTATACCATCAATCCCTTTGACACATTAAAATTTGATTCAAAATTAAATTTTTTGTTAACATTATCAACAACTAATACTAATTACCATACTCTTCTTTTTAATTTTACTTCCCTTATATCATCACTTTTGCCTCTTCAAGGTAGCATAAGACACTGTTGAAATTTTTTCTCTTTAATATTAAACTTTTAGTATGGTAAAATCTAACATAACCTGATCTATCCTAAGCTAAATCAGTGCTAAGCTAATCAAACCAAATTCGCTCAAACCCAACTTAACCTAACCTTAACTACAGTAAAATCATAATACTTACTCTTCAGGATTAAAATCCTGAATAAGCATGATGATAATACCATTAGAAAGTTTATCTGCTAAGCTCATAAAACCATAGACAAACGCTGCGCCTTCGACATTCTGACCAATGAGATCGGCCGTGAATGATAAGGAAGTAATGAGGAGTACAGAGCCTCCCATTCCCAAGAGCGCAGCCACTACGAAGATGCCCCAATAAATATAGTAGTTCCCAGCACCAAGCCATATCCACAGACATCCTCCAAGTCCAACAATGCAACCCAGGGCAAAGGAACACTGAAAGTATATGTTCAAGAGTTTACCACTAAATACACTGAAAGTATATGTTCAAGAGTTTACAAGTAAGTACTCTGAAGGTAAATGTTAGAGTTTATGTGTAAATACTCTGAGAGTATATTTTCAAGACTTTACTAAGAAATACAATGAAAGTATATGATCAAGGGTTTACTAGTGAATATATTGATGATTCTAATGATGATAAAATTCTTATGTATAAATATATAACACTCAAATCCATGTCAATTAACTTAAGAAACTATTCAGTTTACTACAGTAATGAAAGCCATGGCAAAGGAACACTGAAAATATATGATCAATGGTTTACTACCAAAATTATCCTAATGATGATAATAATAAGACACTCAAATCTAAGGCCCTTTACATGATTAATATTTCAATTACTGCATATACAGTGACCAAGCTTAGTTGGTCACAAACTGGTGGTCTTCTGTCACCTGATAAGTAAGAAAATCTAAACCAAGTAATTCTGCGTGCAAAAAGTATAATTAAATGCTATAATGATGATCCAGTGAGTTAGTTTACCGTTTTATGTATCACTATTAATCCCCATTCAAACTGGGGTGGACATAGACAGGTTGGAACTGGGAAGTTAAGGCTGGGTGTTCTTCCTAACACTTGGCGGTGGATTCAAACAGAGGTTTGTTCTTTCCAAAGTCAAGTGCTCTAACCACAATAGTACTGAGGCCTCCACTAATACTCTGAGAACAAAGAAAATTATGAGAAACGATATGGGGTGATATACAGGGTTAAATATGGACACCTAACTAATAAGTGCAGACCTACCTTTCTACCAATCTTCTTATTGATGTATTTCATGAGTAAAGAGCTAAAAAAACCAGCGAGAAACATAGCAAAAGGTACACTAGCTATATACGTTTCACTGAGATTCAGTGTCTCCTGAATATACAGAGGCATATACACCTGAAATGGGAAAAATATTTTGTTTGGTTACTTTATTTCGGCAAACCTGAAGTTTTCCTTTTTTAAACAGTCTACTTGAATATTTTATAATATATGTATATAATATAACATGGGCGTGACAAGGATGGACAGAATAATGAATGAGTATATTAAAGGGACAGAACAGGTGGGGCAGTTTGGGGACATGGTGAGAGAGGTGAGCCTAAGATAGTTTGGGCATGTGCTCAGGAAGGATGAGAGATTTATTGGGAAAATGATGCTTAGGATGGAGCTGCCAGACAGGAGGGGTAAAAGTTTATGGGTGCAATGGGGGAGGACACGAGGGAGTGCAGAGTAACAGAGGAAGACGCAGGCGATAAGGTGATATAAAATGATAATAGCTGTTTCCTTACCTGATACAAGTTGACATACAATCTTGTAGCTAAATAAATAATGGCAATTTGATAAAAAGGCAATTCTTTAAACCAGTCTCTTTTTCGCATACGCCTGTATGGGATTCTGCTTACAGACGCGGGAGATTCATCGGTGTCAATCTTTTTACTTTCCTCCTCTTCCACGTCAGTCTCTCTCTCCTCTTTTCCTTCCTCACCAAGGGATAGCTTTATCCTGGTCATCTGTTGAGTCTTGACTTTTTGAAATTTTGGTTCCTTTACCCCAAAGTGGAAGACTATTGAGAAAAATATGCCCACAGCAACACATATAAGGGCAACATTCTGCAAAAACAAGAGTATATATATATATATATATATATATATATATATATATATATATATATATATATATATATATATATATATATATATATATATATATATATATATATATATATATATACAGTGTTACCCCGGTTATTCGCGTTTCTTGGTTCGCGTTCTCACTGTATCGCAGTTGTTTTTTTGGCCAAAAATAAAATAAATAAATAAATAAAAAAAAATTAAATTTAAAGATTTTTGTGACACCATGATGGGCCAAAAAATGATAAAATAAAGCAGACTTTATCAGGTTGTAATGAGAAACAGAGATGAAGAGTGTAATGACCTGTCAGATGTGAAGGGATAATAAAAGATGTGTAATGAATATCCAGCTCTCTGCTGGGTTTTAATATACCTCTGCATTATTTTCATGATATATATATATATATATATATATATATATATATATATATATATATATATATATATATATATATATATATATATATATATATATATATATATATATATATATATATATATATATATATATATATATATATATATATATATATATATATATATATATATATATATATATATATATATATATATATATATATATATATATATATATATATATATATATATATATATATATATATATATATATATATATATATATATATATATATATATATATATATATATATATATATATATATATATATATATATATATATTTTATATTCCTCTCTGATGCAAAATCATTATGTAAAGTATACGTCCATGAGATTGCTATTATCAATAAACAATTTCTTTTACTTCAGAGGACTTGAATTCACGTCACAAGATACAACGTCATACTGCCTAAACCGACCAAGCTATTACAGCAATTAAAAATCTACATGTCAATGCACACTCAGTACATGCAAGCATTCCTCCAAGCGTTCTTAACACCATTTGGCTACAATTTGAGTCCTATGATGTTAGATTTTTTTTAGAAGATAATAGTATTGTTAATATCATGGTTTCATTGAGAATATACTGTATGTACTTAACTCTACGTATATATGTTATAAGTTGATAAGAAGAACGGGAAAAACGCTTGCATGTACTGGCTGTGCTATGATATGCAGATTTTTATCTGTCGTACTTACTTGTACAGCTAAGGCAGCATGACTTTGTAGCTTTTGAAGCGAGTTCGAGTCCCCTAATCTTAAGAAAAAATTTCATAGTTGTAGTATTAAAAAAAAAGTGAAATGCCAGACTTTCTAAAGTTATGTACATATTAACTCACATTAAATTTCTGGACATCCTCGGGTCCAACTGTATCTAGATAGCAAGGCTTCTCCACTGGTTCAATTTCTATTTCTTGGAATTGAGGGTCAGTGCAATTGGTATTCCTATACACCCTCTCCAGGTTCTCATCATCTGTAGAGCTTGTCTTCAAAACCAGAAAGGTGACTGCAAAGACACTCAGGTTGGAAAGTACGGTGAAGGCGTACCTGTAATGCATATGAAGGATGGTGAGTCAAGACTTACTGTGATAATTCAAATCCCCGCTATACTTTTTATGCATCTACAAAGCCAAATAAACACATTAGCATATGTGAAAACATGAAATATTTTTATTCCTGACCAGACACACCATGTCTAAATATATATTAAAGAAAAATATAAATAACATCCTCTCTCATGAACTGCTTGTGACTCAGTGAGTTTATCACACTGCTATATACTAAATCTGAATGAGAACATTAAGTTGAACTAACTAGCGCATTTCCTGCATGTGTCATTAGAGCCAACTAAAAGGTATTATCGAGGGAAGGGCTGATGATGCAATCCTCCATCAAAATGTTCTGGAACAGAGCAACAAATAAAAAAGGGGGTATGAATAGAAAAGATATGATGTTTTCCTCTCTCTCTCTCTCTCTCTCTCTCTCTCTCTTTCAGTTAAGGCTACCTGCTGGCCTCTGCAGAATCATGTAAGAGATAAAGATATGCATACACATATAGATATATATATGCAATGGCTGCAATCTCCTTTGTAAGGGGGATGAGCTAGTCAAGGCACACACTTTCACCAGAAACTAATATACCTCCATCACTCCTCCTAGTTCCTTGGGGATAAAGGGCTGCCACATTACCCATCCCGCTTGGGTCACCCAAAGGGTAAGTGAACAACCCATAATTTGTTACCTTATGGAATTGAGCTCAGTCCTCTGATGTTTCTTTGAGGTGAGGTCGGGAATAAGTGCCAGGTGAGATATCTGAATACAGGCCCAACCAAACTGGAAGACGCAGACGAAGACAACGTAATAGGTCAGCCGCAACCAACGGGACTCTCCACGGCATCCCAAACAACTATTGAAAATGAAAGGGAAACTCAGGGCCACTAATACAGTACCTGCAAGGATTAAAAATGGACATATAAATACTTTATTAAATGTGCGAGCATCAAGGTTTTTCATCCTTGTAAATATGAGTAACCCCCAGAACCCCATTTATAACACTGCAAATTACATTAGACTAAATTAGTCACTTAGAAAGAGTTGTGGTTTTAGATATTTTGCCAGTTATCAACTCGTTCGTGTGTGTGAGTAAACGTTTTCCCTAAAGATATTTGCTCTACACAGAGGGTGAATGGATACACACCCACATACACAACTAGGTAATTATAATTAGGTATTTACACACACAAACACACGCACACACAGAGACCAACAAAAGTAGCCTTTGAGAGAGGGGACACGTAGAGAAATATCTATGAGGAAAAAAGGTCTTAAAAGACCTTCAAGAATTCAAAGAAGTGTTCATTAGATGATACAGAAAACAGGAAGAGATGGAGAGGATCAAAACTTGTCGCAAGAGGCTAGAAGGTTAAATGAGGAAAGAAACGAAGAAGAGAAGAATTATTTTCATTTCAGAGTTCTTCCAGACTAAGGGGAGATAAAGAAGATAATGACAGAAGATTAGGAGATGGGGCTTCAATAAGATTGTTATACACAAATGCTGATGGATTAGCTGGTAAGGCAGTAGAAGTAAAAGAAAGGATTCACAACAGTAAGGCAGATATAGTAGCAGTTACAGAGACTAAGTTGAGTGAGGACATAAAAAATGTCACAGTTTTTCCTAAGGGCTTCAGAATATTAAAGGTTGAAAGATCTGAGAAGGCTGGTGGAGGGATAGCACTGCTCATAAGTGAAAGGATTCAGGTTGAAAAAAATAAACTTGGCTATAGAAAGTGAGTTCAAGGAATTTTTTGTTGCTCGCATAAATACTGGGTCAGCGAGCATTATAATAACTGTTGTATATAACCCACCAAGGAACCAACATAGGCTAGATGTTTATGAGGAAAGTCATAAAGGTGCTAATGAAGTCATAAACTCAGTTGTTAACATGGCACGGGAGAGAAAATGTAGGATTAGGATTATAGGAGATTTTAATCATAAGGGGATAAATTGGATAATTCTTGACCCACACAGTGGTGAGGACTCATTCGGGGCAAGATAGCTAGATTGCATACAAGGGAAGTTCCTACACCAACATGTAATGGAACCAACGAGGGCCAGGGGTGGGGATGAGCCATCACTACTTGATCTAGTATTCACAGATAATGAGTTGGATAATGAAAAAATTGAGTATGAACCACCAATTGGAAAGAGTGATCACTGCATGTTGTTGATGGAGTATATCACTGAAAATGTTTTGCCTAAGAATAGAGGCACTGAGGACATGAGGAGGAACTATCCGAAAGGAGATTACATCAATATGAATGAGCTTTATGCAGTTATTGACTGGAGAACCTTATTTTACAACATATCTGTACAAGAAATGCATGACATCTTTTGCGAGAAATATGGGAAAGTAGTAGATTGCTGCATACCTGTCACCAAAGTAGGTGTAATTCATGCCAGAGAGAAATGCTTTGATAATGAGTGTAAAAGAGCTAAGGAGTGGAGAGACAAATGCTGTAAAAGGTATAGGAGGAGAAAAAACATAAATGCCTGGCAAACCTACAATAGAGCAAGAAATTATTACCTAAGTAAGAGAAGAGAGGCAAAGAGAGACTATGAAAGAGACATCACCAGGAAGGCTAAAGAAAATCCCAAGATTTTCCACAGCTTTATCAGAGGAAAACTGAAGGTAAAAGAATAGGTTTTAAGGCTTAAGAGAGCGTATGGAAGCATCAATGAGACGGATGAAGAGATCTGCAAAGAATTGAACAAGGAGTTTCAGTCAGTATTTACAGTAGAATATACCCCACCCCCTCAGATTGCAGACAGAAGCTCATGGGCCAGTATTAGAGAGCATCATCCTTTCAGCCACAGGGGTATGCAAAGCGCTGATGGAGTTAGATGTCCATAAAGCTACAGCTCCTGATGATATATCCCCTCATGTACTTAAAAAATGCGCAAATTCAATATCAATGGCACTAAGTATCATATTTAAAAAGTCATTAGAGCCAGGGGAGATTCCAAGATGCTGGAAACAAGCGAATGTGATACCTATGTTCAAAAAGGGCAGGAGGTATACGGCTCTAAAAGAAAGACCAGTTTCCTTGATCAGCATTGTTTGCAAAGTTATGGAGAAACTACTAAAGAAACATATCTCTCTTCACTTGGAATCCTTCAACTTTTTGTCAGTAAGACAACATGGCTTCAGAGAAGGTAGATCAACAGTAACAAACTTATGAGAATTTTATGATGAGGTAAGCCGAATCTTACAGGAAAGAGAGGGCTGGGCAAATTGCATATTCCAAGACTTTCATAAAGCATTTTACACTGTCCCACACGAGAGACTTATTAAGAAGCTGCAAGCAATGGCTAGAATAGGTTGAAATGTCTTGGATTGGATAAAAACTTACTTAGAAGGAAGGGAACCGAGGGTTAGAGTAAGACACTCAGTGTCTGAATGGAGAAGAGTTAGTAGTGGAGTTCCACAGGGTTCAGTGTTAGGGCCACTTTTGTTCCTTGTATATGTAAATGATCTACCAGAGTCTGTAAATTCATTCATGAATATGTTTGCAGATGATGCAAAGATTGTGAAGAAAGTAAGAAACGAGAACAATGGTAGAGAACTTCAAGAAGATCTAAATAGTCTCCATGAGTGGTCATAAAAGTGGTAATGAAATTCAATACTTCAAAATGTAAAGTAATGAGAATGGGTACAAGTGCAAGAAGGCCTAAGCTTGACTACTCGGTGGCAAGAAGTGCAACTTCAAGAGACAGAGAATGAGAGAGGTCTAGGAGTAAACATACTGGCCGATTTGTCTCCAGAAATGCATATAAATGGCATGGTAAGGGCAGCATATGCTTTCTTAGCAAATGTAAGGGTAGCCTTCAGGCACATGGACAAGGAAATGTTTAGAAATATTTATGTAACCTATGTGAGGCCAAAACTATGCAGCCCCCTTTTGGAATCCGCACTTGAAAAAGCACATAGCTAAGCTTGAAAAAGTTCAAAGACATGCCACGAACCTGGTACCATAATTACGCAATTCATTTATGATGATAGGCTGAGGAAATTAGACTTACCATCACTCGGAGCTAGAAGATTGAGGGGGGATATGGTGACAGTCTCTAAATTCCTTCATGGTTACGACAGAGTGGATAGGGATCGATATTCTGATATGGCTGGCTCTAGAACTAGAGGTCATAGTTTGAAGCTTCATAAGAAAACTTCTTTGCAGGATGTAAGGAAGTACTTTTTTAGGGTAAGAGTAGTTGATAATTGGAATTCGCTAACGAGGAGGTAGTTAATGCTTACTCAATCCATAGTTTTAAGGACAGGTATGATAATTATCACCAAGTACAAAATGGAACCGATCAGGAGACGGGAAGATAGGAGCTTTGGGCTCTTTCCCGTAAGCACAATTAGGTAATCACACAAAGTTAAACCTATTTCATTTCTTTATAAAAATCTTATACTACTTACCCATCAAATGCCATATTTTTCGCCTCCCATATTTGGCGAACAAGGGAATCTTATTTTCTTTATCGGAGAATATGCCCACAATAGGTGTGCTCAAGCCATCAGCAATCTGTCCCACCAGCAAAACTAAACCAGCCGTTGTGGGATCAAACTGAAGAACCTAAATCATGGTTAAAAACAGGTAATCATAGGTCAAAATAACAGGAAATAAACACAGTTGATGTGCTTGTTTACACTTTGTGAAAATTTTATTTATCACCATTAATCGCCATTAGGGAGGTGGACACAGGTTGGACTTGGAGCCTTACTGCTGGATACCATTCTTACCGCCCAGTTGAAACTGGAAAACTCTTGAAATAAAATTTATCGTTTTATGTCACTAATAATCTCCATAATGGGGATAGATACAGGCAGATTGGAAGTGGGGAATCAAGGCTGAATGCCCTTCCTACACCCTGCATTGGGTTCGAACACGATATGTTACTTCCGGAGTCGAGTGTTCTACCACTACTGGAATATAAATCACACTATTATAAAACAGAAACACGAAGCATACCCAGCCCAATGAACATATTCATTTAACTGGTGTAAGTAGCTATAAGACTGTGCTTACCTAAATGTGTTCACGGAAAAGAGCACTATGCATGTAATTCCCCGCCTCTTAGCCGTCTTATAATTTACTCCTGACAAGCATCATAAACATCCTTAAAACTATGAAGACATTTAGCATTAACTACTTCCTCCCTTAGCTATTTTCAATTAACAAATATTCCTACACTAAAAAAGTACTTTCTACATCCTGCTAAGAAGCTTTCTTACAAACCTGCAATAGGAGTCCTATAGTTCTATAGCTACCCATATCAAAATATTGCTCCCTATCCACTCTGTCAAAACCATGATAGACTTTAAAATTTGGCATAATCCCCCTCTTCCTCCTAGCTTCAATTGATGGTAAGTGTAACTCCCTCAGCCTTTCCACATATGTGTATGTATTTATAGACTCTAGTGCTTTGATAAATGATTCATTTGTAGAATCTAAAGTACTGTATAATAAACTATACTGAAGTGTATGTATTTATAGACAATAATATAATTACTCAAAAAGGAGACCTCATATCGGTACATATATACTCGAGTGTTAAATTCAGACTAAATATAATAATGTAATGTATAATAAATACCTTATTATATTCAATGGAAAGAGGTATACCAGTTTGTCATCATATATACTGACGTTTTCATTAAGAAAAAAAAAACACACATGTGTATTTATATAATTTGGTGTATTAAATTAGAAACAATGGATACCATTAATGGCATAAGTTTGTATAATTTTTTTCGCAACATTTTTCGTGTCAAAATTAAGTCCCCATTCGAATGGGGGTGGACACACACTATTAGATGCAATCTGAACCAAATTGGATATTCAAAAGTATAATAAAACAATCTTGTACTTCAAAACAAAAAAGTAGGAAAACACACATGTGTTTAACTATATTTCTATGCATAGATGGAATAGGAAAATCTTTATGTGTGTACAGCTCTTTCCGTCTTGACAGACTGTTGAAGCAACTGGATGCTTTGCCACTTGCCTGGGCTAAATATAAGAAATAAGTGCCTAGCCCATTTTGCACTTTCTTCTCTCGACGCAACTAATTAGCTGCAAAATAGAGACAGACTCAGTATGTTTGGAAATCAAGCAGCGTTGCAGAAGACCCCAGAGGGTGATTTGGAACATTCCTTCCCATCAACTGTCTTTGGGTCTCTCCCTCCGCATATTCTCTCGGAGTTTACTCCTCAGGCCTTTCACATACCCGTACTGCTTCAAGTATTATCGAGCGCAATTTCAATATAAAACAAGCATATTCGGGTTTTAGCCAGGATCAAATAGCGTAATCCAAAGTACGATTAAACCACACACACACACACTCACCCAAGCTTGACTACTCGGTGGCTGGAGTACAACTTCAAGAGACAGAAAATGAGAGAGATCTAGGAGTAAACATACTGGCAGATTTGTCTCCAGAAATACATATAAATGGCATAGTAAGGGCAGCATATGCATTCTTATCAAATGTAAGGGTAGCCTTCAGGCACATGGACAAGGAAATGTTCAGAAATATTTATGTAACCTATGTGAGGCCAAAACTCGAATATGCAGCCCCCTTTTGGAATCCGCACTTGAAAAAGCACATAGCTAAGCTTGAAAAAGTTCAAAGACATGCCACGAAACTGGTGCCAGAAATACGCAATCTCAGTTATGATGAGAGGCTGAGGGAATTAGACTTACCATCACTCGAAGCTAGAAGAGTAAGGGGGGATATGGTGACAGTCTTTAAATTCCTTCATGGTTATGATAGAGTGGATAGGGATCGATATTTCGATATGACTGGCTCTAGAACTAGAGGTCATAGTTTGAAGCTTCGTAAGAAAACTTCTTTGCAGGATGTAAGGAAATACTTTTTCAGTGTAAGAGTAGTTGATAATTGGAATTCGCTAAGCGAGGAGGTAGTTAATGCTATCTCAATCCATAGTTTTAAGGACAGGTATGATAAGTATCACTAAGTCTAAAATGGAACCGATCAGGAGACGGGAAGATACGAGCTTTGGGCTCTTTCCCGTAAACACAATTAGGTAATCACAAAAGACACGATGGGAATATTTTTTTTATACATAACTTTTTTCATCTTGATTATTCCATCCTGTCCCATGTTACGAAGCGGACTACAGGCAAAAGAACAGGCAACAGAGTGGAAAATATATTGTCTGTAAAGAGAGGAGAAGAAGTTTTCAAATAATGTTTGTACAATTTCTCCAAACCAAATCCACAGGTGGATAAGAAATTACAGGATGTGGTTGATACTATCAACTCAGCCTAAAATAATACGCCATTAAATGTATAGAGTCAATGGTGGAAAAGTATCATCACGAAATCGAGTTTCGACATGAACAAAACCCCTGTCGCTCTTACGACAAAAAATCAAAAATAGTAAAATAAAAATACAATTATTTGTAATGCCGAGAGAAATAGATAAAATACGAAGTACTACGAAAGAAGGTCTTTTGAACTTGAATTGGACTGGCCAGGACAGCTCGATGGTACGTTTTTCCTCAGTGACGATTCTCATTCTCTCCCTACATCTACACCAAACTTTGTTTTTTTTTTTCACCACAAAATCTTCCTTCACATCTGACAAGTCGCAATAGTCCCCATCTTTCTTTCTCTTTGCTTTCCTTCTCCTCTTTATTATATTGGTGACCAGGGACGATATGGGTAATTTTCTGCTCCCGTCCTAAAATCACATTCATAAAAAGTACATTTTAACAGATAGCCAATTGCTAGTGTGTACATTTATGTACACAAAACTTTGCTATGTGTTAAAAAATGTGCTATTTTAACATGGCAACATATAGAGACTAGTGAAAGAGCAATATGTGATATAACCTTGAAGACAATAATGAAAAGACGATGCTAGCAGCAGCAACAATAAACAGAGCCTTCCCTCATGTTTACAACAGTTTTGATATAACACATGTAGGATGTTATGTAAAGAGAGAGAGAGAGAGAGAGAGAGAGAGAGAGAGAGAGAGAGAGAGAGAGAGAGAGAGAGAGAGAGAGAGAGAGAGAGAGAGAGAGAGAATATAATTTATTTATATATATATATATATATATATATATATATATATATATATATATATATATATATATATATATATATATATATATATATATATATATATATATATATATATATATATATATATATATATATATATATATATATTCCACATTTGGTACGACCCTCATGCGTATACATGCAGAGAGTCATCTACCTGTATACTCTGATATAACTTTTCTTTTGTAATACTGAGTAGACAAGTTTTGAAAATACATATGTAGTCACATATATCTCCAATTTATCAAACAGTACTGAAATCCACTTTTCTTTCCCATTTCTAAAGGCAGAATTTTTTTTTTTTCAAATCCAGTTACAAAGCGACTAGGAACCATGTTATGTTAATCGGGTTGAACGCTACATGTCCTGCAGGTGAACTGCTTAATTAATGAAATGCAGGTACATTAACTTACCTTTTCATAGAAGATGAGCAGATAGGAGAACCACATGGAGGCACATAGGTCATTGAAGATATGGCCAACACCATAACATAGTTTTGTGATCCACGGCAGAGATTTCATGTTGTCTTTTTTTCAGATCTAGGAAAACTTCGAAGATGGGGTACGTAGAAAAGTTTTCGATGATTTCAGTTAGCTTGAAAGCTCCTGCTAAATTCCTTCCCTTTGGCTGTACGTTATCCTGGCAAAGGTCGTGTTGATTCTGATGCAAATATCAGATTCAAGGTGAGGAAGTCAGTCAAAGGTGGTGGTGCTCATCGTGACAACAATGGCTAGACCATACTCAGACAATTCATATTCTGACTGTCAGTCAGATAAAATCATTAAGCCTTACAGACAAAGTTCATGTAATCCTGCAGATTACGATAAAAATAGTCATACACCTGCAAGATAAAAGGTGTGAAGCTCTTCATTTGCTATCTTGGGCAAATCTTATTGATTATCATGCCACGTGGCATATCTAGCGACTGTTAGTATATGTAGGTTACTGAAGGTCTTCTTACTAGTCATCATTAAATGACTGCATCTCTAATGATTGTTAGAATATGATTACTAGCAGTTCTACAGCAAGTCGTTTTTAAATGGCTGCACCTCGAATGATTGTTAAAAATATGATTACTTAAGTTCTGTAATATGTCGTTTTTAAACGGTTGCGCCTCTAATGGTTGTTAAAAATATGATTACTTAAGTTCTGTACCAAGTCGTTTTTGAATGGCTGCGCTTCTGCTGCGCCTCGAATGGCTGTTAAGAATATGATAACTGGAAGTCCTATAACAAGTCGTTTTTGAATGGCTGCGCTTCTAATGGTTGTTTAGGAATCTGATTACTTGAAGCTCATTTGCAAGTCGTTTTTAAGTAGTGGAGCTGTTGATAGGTGTAAAAGAAAGCGATTAATGCAGCCTCCAGTACAAGTTGTCTCTAGTGGCACCATTAACAGATGCTAATAAAGATTATTAATGCCAGACTAAGTAATAGCAGCTTTTAGCTATCTTTACCATCAAAATATAATTGAATATTCATTTTCTGTTGTTGAATATCATAATAAAAATAAGTAAGGCTGATATAGATCACTGGAATCAAAGACTGCACAATCGTCTCCAGTGTCTTTTCTAGAGTGTAGACTGCTCCTTATCTGAAAAGAAAACAATAATCCACATTACTAAAGACTATTAATCCCTATTCAAATGGGGGTGGACACAGACAGGAACCGGCGAATTAGGTCTGGGTGCCCTTCTTAATGCCCCATTGTGGGCTCACTTACCAAGTTGAGCGCTCTAACCATCACGCTACTGCGCTCCTTAATAATAATAATAATAATAATAATAATAATAATAATAATAATAATAATAACAATAATAATAATAATAATAGTGAAAGGAAAAAAATAACAAAGTCAAGGAAAAAGTAACAAAAGATATTATTAAGCATCTTATACAACATATACTCCAAAAGTTATACATATTTATAGGATGAATATTATCTCTGGGTCACCGACGTGTTCTCCTGAACCTGCGCTACTTTATCAGTGGATAAATAGCATCCTTGTATCCTTCATTCAAGTATTTTATATAACATCCGCATAGATTATTCATATATGTACTTATAATTATACATACTTCTCTCATTGCAATGCGATACCCGTATTACTATTTTTCAATATCTATGTACATTCTGTATACATGAGCCACTTTTTCTCCTTACAGAAGGAGTGGCTGAGTCAAGGAAAAATACTCTGACTCTTTGGGAAGAGAAATATAGAGGAGGGGATTGCTAGTTCCTTTGCTCTGCCCTATTCAGTCGACTTCAACGACATGCAGGGGAACACAGGGGCAATATTCTAGCCCCTTTCTCTCTCAGGGAGGTATTTAATCTTTTGCAAGGGGAAGGGCTAGAGAGAAAGTTGTGCATTACACATTTTTGTTATTTCCTAACTTTATTTTTTATTGTTTTTCAGATACAATTTGCTGATTGGCTTGCTCCTATAGCTATCCGAGTTAGACCCAGTGAAGTTATTCATGTTGTTGACACAGTCCTGGAAACTGACTATCGTGAGGTTATGGAGGCTGGAGCTACCTTCAATAAAGAATCCCCATCAAAACTGGTCGAAGGGAACATTAAATATGTCATTATGCATACAAACAACACTCCAATTTTATGTTAGTAATTATGATTAAACACTTTACTTGTACTTTCTACTCACAGACACACATACGTGTGTGTGTGTATGAGTAAGTACGTTTTTCTATGAGTGTGACACCGGAACAGGCAAGAAAATTGCCCTCATCAGGCCCCGGCACCAAGAAAAAAGTAGGAGCTTAAGGACAAGCATGAAATAAGGAGATAATACACATTAGGAAAAGGACAGGCTGAAAGAATAGTCGAAGTACTTTCCAATAAAACCTTTCCTTAGCTGGACTAACTACTGATAGTAAACATGTACATCAATCACTGCCATCTCTATCTTCTAATAATTAAACCTAAGGTCCAGACGGCTTTCCAAAACCTTACAATCATTCACGTTAGTACTAATAAACACTTCCTCTTCTCTTCCTCTCTATACTTTGTGATTCATTGACCCTCCTTTTCTTAAGAATTTATCACTATCAAGTCTCTCATATCATTCATTTCTTTTCCAGATCTACAACCTTTCCTCACCAAACTCAAAGAGAATTACATCTGCTGGAAACAAAAGACGTTTTAAGATTCATTTGTAGTCCAAACACCAACATCTACTCTGTCCCTTATGGGATCCAGGTAAAAAGAGTCACAGGAAAAAAAGTGTATCCTAGCCTACCCAACCCAACATAATCAAACCTAGCCTGTGACTTCTTTATCCTGTGGCTTTAGTAACGAGCACACCCTCATCATTTCGTCTATTTTGTCGTTGTTTTTTAGCCATTTTGTTTGTCACAATTACTCCCCATTCGATTAGGGGTGGACAGACAGGTGCAGAAATACACAAAGCAATGCACATTCTCAAGACTTGACTAGTTTTACTCCAAATCACTCGCTTTCCTATTTATACATCCATACATGCGAGTAAGCCACAACATGTACTTGACTATGCATGATCTTTTGTCCTCACCAGTCTATATTTTTGCAATACGTGGCGTGTACGTGTTTTTTTCCTCCTATACTGAACCTTCACTGTTTTTCAGAGAAACACACCTGTTCAAGACAATCATTAGGTTGTCTAAAATCACACTGCGACTTTCGGTTAGCTTCTGTTATCATCTTGAGCGCTTCAATAAACAAAAGTTACAAAGTCATTCTAAGGTACACCAGAAGAGTTATCGCTCAAATTATTAATTTTTCTGTCAACTGTACCCTTACAGATAGGAATAATTTATCATCTCGGTCAATAATCTCTCGCTCTCTCCTTATTTTACAGCTCACGTAGCATTGTTTTGTAATTACCACCTAGTGACTCACTGGTCTCTCTCTCTCTCTCTCTCTCTCTCTCTCTCTCTCTCTCTCTCTCTCTCTCTCTCTCTCTCTCTCTCTCTCTCGTTATTCCATGTAGTCCCATAACATTCGATTTTTAACCATTTCCTTTTTTTTCTTCATTGGTTTCTATCACCAATTTACGATTTAACATTGAAACCATCAGCTTTGTTACGTCAGAAGTGAAAAGGCACGAACGCACGCACACATACAAAAACATATTTTTAGAACGCTAGAATAAATAAGCAAACAAAAACCTGTTTGTACCCACCCCCATTTAAATGGGAATTAATTGTGACTCATAAACGACAAAAACAACAACAAAAACAACAACATTCTACACCACAGAACAACATACGAATGTTTTTCTAATTTAAGTCCTTAAAAAAAAAACACACACACACACCCTATTCTGAAGGACTTCCGGGTACAGCAGCGAAGCTGGTACTATAGAATCTGACACTATTACTACTACAGAAACTAAGAAACTTCTTCTTTCCGTAGATCTTATAGGGAGCAGCTCAGCATATTCATAGGGTCGCGCTAAAGGGGCGCTGTAGATCCATAGTAGCGCGCGCGAGTTGGGTATCAACTAACGCGGGTTCAACCCATTACAGGACGTTAGGATGGACATCCATCCTTAATCACCTTATAACTCCAACCTGCCTGTATCCACCCCCATTCGAATGGGGACTAATTCATATAGCCACACTTCAATGCTCATTTGATTAATATTTGCCGTTTTATGTTACTATTAATCCCCAGTCGACTGGGGGTGGACACGGACAGGTTGGAGATGGGGATTTATATCAAAGTAAAAAAAAAAATCACAGTCATCATTCAAAGCGGGCTCAAGACTATTTATTCATTATTTTCAATCAATTCATAGATTTTCTGCCCCACGGCAGAAGATCCTTGTCCACTTAACGTATGGCTGACCCAAGCAGGGTGGTAGGAGGGAATTGTTGCAGCCCTCTGCCCCGTAGGAGCTAAGAAGAGTTTTGAGGTATATTAGGTTATAGTGAATGTGTGTGCTTTGACTTGGCCACTCCTTTACAAGGGGGTAACGCATCTGTTGTATATGTTGTAAAATATAGTCATCAACTTATATATCAATTCGCTGCTGTTGGAAATGTAATGATGACAAACATTAATTTCAGAAATGGTTGTGGAGTAAATTATATTATCTTTTATTCTGATAGAAAGAGCGGCCAAAATAACAACAATAATAGTAATAATAATAATAACATAATAATACATATATACATACAACATATACACTGGTCGAAATCCCCCCATGTCAGAGGGTGGCCGAGTCAAAGCACACATATTCACCAGAAACTAATTTACCTCAGTCACTCCTCTTAGCTCCTTGGATATAAAGGGCTGCCACAATTCCCACCCCCACCACCCTACTTGGGTCAACCACAGAGTAACTTAATAAGGATCTGCTTTTCAACATGACTCCATATCACGATAAAGTTAACAGGGTGACCTCAAATGTACAAAAGGGGGAGGAAGCAGGCTACATCACACTTTCTTCATCCTCATCCATCAGGTGTTATGTGACAAGAAAATACAACTGGGAAGATGGAACCCCTATCCCTTTAGGTCGACTCATATCACATACTTAAGCAGAATGAATGAATGAACAAAATTTTCTCCCCTACTATCAAGGATATCCCTTTTAGTCGCCTAATACGACACATTATGATTAATTATCCCTGTCATTTGCAATTTAGGTGTAATGCACTTATTTTGAAGGCATTCGAAAACTAGAAAACTAATAAAAAAAAAGTATCGGTGCTTACAATTAAGCACACAAAGAAACACAACAGTTGGTGCACAATTAAACACAAATACCTGCGCTAGTGTGTGTGTGTGTATATATATATATATATATATATATATATATATATATATATATATATTATATATATATATATATATATATATAAAGCTCTGGAAATAAGAAGCAATAAAACACGAGCCCTGAAAACAATAAACAATAAAACGCATAAGACATAACTGCACACTTGAAAAACAAAGCATGCTTGCTTTAGTAAACAACACGAAAAACAAATGAGCATCTAGTTTTAGAATCAGTTTCAAGAAATGGCCAGAGTTAAGATATATATATATATATATATATATATATATATATATATATATATATATATATATATATATATATATATATATATATATATATATATATATATATATATATATATATATATATATATATATATATATATGATACGTAATTAAGAACAATGCAAATCAAGTATGGATTGTAGTTAGGTTATGATTGTAATTTTAGTCTTTTTATTTATTTGCAGAGAGCGTTTGCAAGTACTGTCAAGAACTAATCGCAAAAGAGACAGAGAATTCAAAATAAGTGAATGAAGAAGAAAGTAAAGATATGAGAATTCAAAGTAAAAAAAAAAATATATATATAAGAAAATGTAAAACTTAGCGATTAAATAATAATGTATAAGATTACCAGGATCATAAGCCAAAGTAATTATTATAAATTACTGAATAAGTATCCGTGTTTCAATATACGAATTTATTTACATATAATTTGATTTATCCACCTCATTCGTTGTTGTTCTTTGGGCATATAATTCTAATTAGCATCAATCTAAATGAATTAGGTTGACAGCAAGAAAGATAAAAATTGTCAAGAACACATTAATCAGAGAACAGAGTTAACCAATCAAGAAAAAGAGTTAAATTAATCAATCACTTACCTATATGACTCTTCAGATAATGGTAATTAACAAACCGGAGAAACATTTATAGATTTTTTCTATCTTAGATAACGTTCATGTTCACCCAGACGTTCAACAGACACTGTTCACGTGATCGGAGGAGGGAGGGCGAGTTACAGTCTGAACACTATCTAAACACAACAAGCAAGACCTCTTTTCTGTCTGGGTTTAAGAGATATTGCTATGGTCAACTTGAGGGAGTAACCAGCCATTCACATCTGGTTAAATAAGACATAGGATCCTGCAGCAGAGATTTGACCGTGAACACTACATAACAGAATACCCACACAGAAAAATAAAATTATATATATATATATATATATATATATATATATATATATATATATATATATATATATATATATATATGTTATACTAAAAATTCCGCACAATCGTTCTCATTATGTCACTGCACCTCTTGTCTGACTGAAAAATAGAGTATTACACAACTGCTCACCCACTTAAAATTTTATATATATATATATATATATATATATATATATATATATATATATATATATATATATATATATATATATATATATATATATATATATATAATCAATATTTAGCAGAGAAGAAACACAACCACAAGCTAAACTTTGCTTTTTAGATGTAATGAATTATTTACATTTAGCTAATGTTCCTTATATTCGCTAGCCACTGTCACTGCTCTTCTAGTCCGATCGCGCAACAGGGTACTATATAGCAGCCCTAGCTGTAAATGAACAAGTGTATAGGGAGTTACACCCCTTGACTCCCACGGTTTCGGATTTCTATTATATACCACGGAAGGTTTTTAACGGCAAGAAAACACGCCATGTGGGTGTTTGTTCGAATGCTAATCTTGACCTCTTTAAAAGACAAGGCATCTCATTCTAGTTTTATTTTTCATCCTAGTTTTAGTTTTAATGCTAGTTTTAGTTTTAGTTTTCATCCTAGTTTTATTTTTCATACTAGTTTTATTTTTCATCCTAGTTTTATTTTTAATCCTAGTTTTAGTTTTAGTTTTCATCCTAGTTTTATTTTTCATACTAGTTTTATTTTTCATCCTAGTTTTATTTTTAATCCTAGTTTTAGTTTTAGTTTTCATCCTAGTTTTATTTTTCATCCTAATTTGATTTTTCATCATAGTTTTATTTTTCACCCGTTTTATTTTTCATCCAAGCTTTATTTTTCATCCTAGTTTTATTTCTCATCCTAGTTTTATTTCTCATCCTAGTTTTACTTTTCATCCTAGTTTTATTTCTCATCCTAGTTTTATTTTTCATCCTAGTTTTAGTTTTATCCTAATTTTATTTTTCATCCAAGTTTTATTTCTCATCCTAGTTTTATTTTTCATTCTAGTTTGATTTTCATCCTAGTATTTCATTTCTCATCCTAATTTTATTTTTCATCCAAGTTTTATTTCTCATCCTAGTTTTATTTTTCATTCTAGTTTTTTCTATCCTAGTTTTATTTTTCATCCTAGCTTTATCTTTCGTTTTTTTTTAGTTACATTGAAAGTGTGGATATGAGGTATGTAAAGAAAAAAAAAAGGATTTCTTCTAGCATACTAACTATAAAAACATGACACTTAATATTGGGTTAGATTAGGTTAGGTTAAGTATGTTAGGTTCTAAGTCTAATAATTTGTAATAATCCAATGTTAAGTTTATACTTATGAACTAACCTAACCTAAGCTAGCTTAACCTAACTTTATATATAAGTAACTATAAAAAACAGGACACTTAATATTGGGTTGGGTTAGGTTAGGTTAGGTTAGGTTCTAAGACTAACAATTTGTAATAATCCACTGTTTATATTTATGAACTAACCTAACTCAAGCTAACTTAACCTAACCTTATGCTAAGTTCTTATTACTCTATGTTAACCTGTTTGGTTACCTAATCTTTTTGTAGAATATAATCTGATTTTAGGTACATCACAGATACGGCGGTTGAAGGCATACAGTAATAGCTCTAAAAAAAAATCACCATAATAGTTTCAATAACTACGTAACATCACTTAAATATTATAAACAAATGTCTTCTTAAAATTGTGTTCCATCTTAGCAATGATTTGTTTTATTTACTCATTAATATAATAATTTATCGCGATAAATCACACAAAAATGGCGGAATGAAGGTCTTAGGGAATAACATCATATAGTGGACGAAGCGACTGATATACAAAAGAAAAGAAAAAAAAAAGCGATTTAAACGTCAGAAAATGAACGAGAAATCAGTCTGAGCGTCTGAAATCACTTGCCATATCGCAGAAATCGTTAAAATAGCAGTAAGACATACCAGACTAAGACTTTAAAGCCTTTAAAAATCATATGAGTTAGCGGACTAACTTCTGGAAATAACATGAAAGTGAAGAGTATTAGACAGAAATCACATGAAATTCAGAAGCTAATTGACGCTTGCTCCTCCAAACGCCTCCCTTCTTCAGAAGTGATCGGTTTTACGTCACGGATTACCTTTTCTACTAAGGGCTAAGACAGTAGCTTCTTGCGAAGGACTTTTAGTATTGGTAATTGTGGCCGTTACCCTGAGTGAATGCTCTTTCTAATCTCAGGCCATGGAGGGCCTCGAACCAACAACATGACGAATCAGAGTTGCGAACGTTACCACTCGGCCACGGTGGTCATAAATATAATTCTAAAAGCTACAAAAAGGTAAAATAAAAACTTGATCTATGCCGTAGCTTGGCTCATAATAAATCCACAATTCTCACGTGATACAAGTATGGTCACATGTCTGCCTGTCTGTTACTGCAATATATCATATTTCATTATCTATTTTTTAATTATTATAACACGTTGGGTGTCTGCCCGTTATGACATCTCCAATTTCAAGATCTTTTTTTTATTTTTATTTTGGGGGACATAGTACAAAGACTAGAAAAAAGTTATCCCTTCACATCTGACAAGTCACTACACTCTCCATTTCTGTTTCTCTTCGCTGTTTTCTTCTTACCCACGTCCAATTAGGGCAATTTACCTTGCCTGTCCTGGTGTGTCACACACACACACACACAAGAATTAGAAATATCTGGGCGTTTCCACAGAAACAAAATATGCCCTTGGAATTTTTTTATCACTGTACTCAACAAAGACGATTCTAAAGTTAAAGCTTCCTCAAATATATGGGGAGTTTCATACATCATCCATACATATATGGAACACATACACTGGGAAACTTATAATCTCCTGACTATAATCAAACACGGCAACACATTCTTGATGAGGAGTTATTAACCTTACTCTCATATTTTTGTGTCTGTCACTATTAGCCCCCAATTGGGGATGGACACAGACGGACTGAAGCTGGGGCTTTAAGTTGGATGCCTTTCCTATCGCCTCCCCGTGGACTAGAACGTGTCTCCGTCATCTCTAGAATCGAGCACTCTACTGGATTACGCTAGGGCGGTCCCCCTCAACTTTACTCTCATACCGCTAGGCTAATGGATTTGCAAAATTTTGAAAAATCTCCTGGTTGCAGTATCAGAAACGCAGTATCGATTATTTAAGGTTTTCTCCGTGTCTCTCTTTTTTATAGTCTTTCTGATACCACTGCCTTCATTCCCCAGCTCTAATAACATGTCTGCGTCCACTCCCATGCGAAAGGGGACTAAATGTGACACATAAAAGTTTGCATTTTATTAGACTGGGAAGGTTAATTAAATTGTTAGTAAAGCAAACAGTAAGACGAATAAAAAGTAGAAGGTTAAGGACAAGGCAGAAATAGGGGAGTGAAGCCCCTTAGGAAAAGGACAGGCTGAAAGAATAGTCGAAGTACTGAGGACCTTCAAATAATCCTCCTGGTTAACTTGAAGAATACTGAAACACACATATACGAACGCACACACCAATAACAACACACACAAATAATAAAACATCATTTTATGCCACGATTGGAGATGGACACAGCTATGATGGAGCTGAAGAATTATGGTTGGGTCCCCTTCTTAAAGCCACGCGGTGGGTTCCAACACGGGTTTGTCATTTCTCGAGACGCATGTTCTACCACTGAGCTACTTCGGCCAATAATTAACTTTAGGCATAGACTAATAAATGAGGTGTAGTCACCGTGGCTCAACCGGTAGCGTCCGCGACTCTGAGGCGTCAGGTCGAGGGTTCGCGCCCCGTCACGGTCTGAGGTTAGCAAGGGCATGCACTCAGGGTAACGATTACATCTGCCAAAACAAGTCCTTCGCAAGAAGGCAACAGTCCTAGCACTTGGTAGAAAAGGGAGTCCGTGACGTAAAACCGGAACAAACAACATAGACTAATAAATGAACATTAACATATAAGGTTACAAAGCTACTTTATACGTGAATAACAAAAGACAGCAAGGCAAGACATAGCTACATCTGTATATTTGACGAGAACTATTTCGATAACACTAAACTTTTATTAGCATGAAATATGTCAAGCTGAAACCTCACATAACGCCATATTTTGCTCACAATTTATTTTAAAATAATCCAAAAGATACAGGCAAAATGTCTACCAGATGTACAGGAACATAATTTTTTGTATGATTTTATGTGTCATTGTTAATCCCTCAGTACAGAGGTGGACGCAAATAGACTGGAGTTGGGGAATTAGGGCAGGATGCCCTTCCTAACGTCTAGTGGTGGGCTGGACTGCGGGTCTGGCATCTCCCGAGTTCTGTGCTCTAACCACTGCGCTACTGCCGTCCCCATGAACAAGAACAAAATATGTCTATTAAACAAGTCTCAAGTGGAGATTAATGTACAGACGAAAGGTAGACCATTACAGCATCAACAGTCTCCAATTCTGAAATCCACAGGGGCAAGCCCATCAACAAACAATATCTGGATAATATTGAAGAGCATGAGAGATTAAAGCTCGCTGAGCGGTGAGGAATTAACTAGATATTTTTAAAAATTCTATGAAATCTAAAAAAGGAAATAATATCGCAATCCTCAATGCTACTTAACGAAATAATGAATTTACTTAGCCGAATATCCCCTTCTATAAAATATCCCATTCTATAAACGTTGTTGAAATATACAAGATTTAGTTTGCCCATAAAAATGTCTAACGTTTTCTTTAATTCTTCGTTCGAGAAGTATACAGGATAACGTTACAGTAATAATGTTGAATCTTTTTCTCCATTTAATATTCGCTAC